>VUQS01038135.1:34797-51373 GCA_015108495.1 Heterochromis multidens | reverse complement strand
TTCATAGATGTGTTCAAATCGTTGCATGCAAGGGTAGTACATGATCTGTCAGTCTCAATTTAAGTCTGGACTTGCTGTCTTATGTAACGGCTTTGAACGAGTGCAAGGCTGGAAGCACAACAAAGCTTTTTAACAAAGCAATTTAGCAGCACAAATTGTTCTTGTAATTATCCCAACATTCATTAAAGTTTTCCCACAAACATCTTAGAAAGGTGATCATACATGTGTTTTCATGGGTGTGTCCATGTGTTTATACTACTGGATAAGGGCTTGCTGAGGCCCTCAGGATCCTTGAAGAAAGGTCTTATCTCCTTGAGACACAAGTGTCATCTTTCTGTCTGCAGTCGCAGCCTTAGGCAGTGCGATGAAAGTTGAGATTGGGCAGGGGAATTTATGCTGAAGTTGCCGTTTTAAGATAAATGTATTTCTTTTTTATCTCCGAATGGAAACTTCATGGAATTTAAAGCTGTTTGCAGGAATCAGATCTTTTGTACTCGTAGGATGGTGGAATGGCCTGGAAGTATATATTATATTGAGTACAATATTGAGCGTCGTGACTTGTGCAGATGTCTCTGACACGGTCTTAGTCTTACACAAATGAAAAAAGCACACAGAAAAGCAATGGCTTCCCCCTGCTGTCTGCCTGGTGTGGATTGTGCATGTTTGTATTGTGCTGCTGGATCGTTAGGGATGTGGGAGAGTGTGTGCATTGGACTGGGCGTGGGGGGCCATCCGCTGTGAGGTAGAACAGAAAGGGAAGGAAGCTGGACAGGGCAGTTGTACTGAGCACTTCAAGAGCTGAAATAACACTGGAGGAAGAAACCCTGTTTCCCTTACACCGAGGAGTTTCCAGTCTCATATGGGAGTCACTTGTGGAAGAAGACTGTCATTTTTGAAGCATGGTAAATGCTGTATTTATATAGATTTTTAAGTCTAATGTGGAACGTGCTTGTTACTTAAAGTGATTTTGAACTAAAACTGTACTTATATTCTTATACGCAAGCTAAATAATTGTGACGTGAAAGAACCTTATGAAGTTAGTGTTCTCTACTTCATGACCTCCCATTGCCGATTACATCTAATGGTTACACAGAGTTGCCATTTTTTAACCTTGCTTATTCAGTGGAGAGGGTGATGTCTGCTGGTGATAACCCGGACTCACTTGTATGTGTGAGCGGATAAAATCAGCTGGTGAGTGTTGCTCAGTTGTTGTCCAGCATGTCGCAAGTGGCGTAAAAGATAATCATTCAGCCTACTTTACACTCTTTGTTGTTCTGTGTTGTAAGTATACATTTCATCTGCAATGCGCTCGGTTATATTTGACTTGTCGGTGTAATATTTTATGAATGAGATGGTAACAGATAAGGTTACTGTTTTGCATATAAATTTCTGGAACAAATTTTTTTTTTTTTTTTGTAAGCAGTGAGATCTGAACTTGCCACACTTTCATGGTCAGCTGTGGATACTATAAATGAACACAACAGTTAACAAATATAACCATCTCTGAAAGGTCATCTGTGGTTTTTGATGAGGGGATTAGAGGAGGAATGCATCAGAGGTGGGAGGGAGGGACGGATGCGGTAGCAGTGAATAGGAATGGATGACTGGGGGATTTTGGAATAATGTCATTTAGGCTAAGGTAGACAAAGGGTGATGGTCTGTCCACAGACATACGGATTGAGCGCTGACCAGCTGATTGACAGGGGCTTTATGCTTCAGAGTTGTGTAGAACTGCAGTGGCATTAAGTTTTTGACTCATGTTTGCTAATTAACTCTGACAGTTTGGTACTTACATTGTTGAACTCTTGTTTTGATTTCATGTTTTACTCTGGGACACTTTAATACGAACACGAAACAGCATTTTACTACACTTTGATTCCTGTCACATCAACTATGGCAGACTTGATGCTATAAGTGGGATATCAGAATGAGACAAGTTAAGCGAAGGGTTAACAGTATACCGAGCCACCGTCGTCTGTTTATGTGTCTGCCATGCAGATCGGGCCAGGTAATTACAGTTGGCTCTATTTCCGCTCCCCAGAGCTCGAGCCAAATTAGCATCTTAAGTGGAAAGCTGTGCTCACAATACTGGAGTTTGTGTTTAAAGCGTCAACCTCAACTCTCATGTTTACATTCTTTCATGTCCAGAAAGGCAATATAGAATGAGTCAATGAAACCTGTTCCTCTGGTTGCCTGTGTGCATTCTTTGTGTTTGTTTACATATGAGATGGCATGTTGAATGAATGCTATTGTAGTCAGACCCTGGTAGTGGATGTTGTTGTAGGTAAATACATCCACAGACGAGCCGTCTTTTCGAGATGACTTGTGAAACCTGCATTGCATCTTCTTAAAGATCTCCAATGTTATGCAGCCCAAAGGGGAAAATGATCACCATGACTACAGAGAAACCAGACAAATGCCCCTGTTTTTAAGGTGAATGTTAGGCTAAACTATTATAACACCATGTTGATTCTATAAGAAGGCAGGCTCCAATCAGTGGGCTTTGTGTGGACTGGCAGCAGATGTGGTGTATGACAATTTGGCAGTTTTTAGGCCATATCTATACTTAAATGTCAGTGAGTGACACAGTAAGACCCTGATGGTGGCTGCCATTATTCTTAACAATTGTAAATTACTTTAATCGCCCCAGCTCAACTCCGCATGTCAGCCTGTCAGTCTAAGACGGGGGCTGTGTGATATAACATATTCTGCTTTGTGAAATCATGTAGCATTGTCCTTGCAATAATCAAGACAGGTTACAATGAGAAGTGCCCATACTGTACATGCATGATAATGAGGTGGAAGTATAGTGAAAAGTGAATCGAGTGCAGTATACAGTGCATGGCATGAAAAAGCACTGACCTATTAAGTTTTAATATTACATATATTTTGTTAATGCAGACATGCAGGCCTACGCTTGCTTTCTCATGACAGCATACTGTTTGTCAGACCACTGTTGCATAAATGTTTGCAGGATGTCCTGGGTTCGGGTCAGATTTTCTGGAACAATGGCCTGACTCACTCATGCACGCATTGAGTCTCTCTTTGTATCCATCTTTCTTTAGCTCTCAAACACACACAGACACACACACACACTGGGACAGACAGAGGTTGACTGAAACACTTTTATCTTGCATCTATTTTCTCCACAAGCATGGTTGTTTGCTTAATTATTGCTTGCCCACATTGTACAATTCTTGACATCCATTTAATATAATAAAGCTCCAGCAAGTAGTGTTCAAGACTCTTTTTTTTTTTTTCAGTCAGGGCCTGAGGAAAAGGCTTTAAGCCACACAACATCAGCATTTAGATGAGGCAAATTCCACTGAGTTATTTCTAGACCTGCTTTAACATACTCTAATCATGGTGACTATTTGACACTGGTTTAATAAAAAACAGCCCGCTGACACTGGCTGCAACACTCCGCAGACAACCCACCATCATTGAAGTCAACATTTTCTGATTTCCTTGACAGATTCAAGCTTAATTTTCTAGACACGTTCCCTCCCAAGGGGCTCTTTTCATGAGTTTATGACTTGTCATGTTCCTGTGTATAAGCTAATGTTGGTGTCTCCGTTTCACATTCATCATATCTGTCAGACCCAATGTGGTGTACAGAGGCAGCCACTGCTGAAAAAGCAGAATCACAGGCCGTTTGGTTTTGACTGAAATGAGGGGAAATTGCTGCTGTGGAATGTACTATAGGTATGTGCGGGTAGAAGCAGGTTTTATAGTGCTCATCAGCGGGCGGTCTGCGGCTTTCACATACGGACCTTAAGGCAGGAAGGGGTAGGCTTGGACAGGAAGCATCTTTGGCTCAAACACTTTACGATAATATGATACGTACAGAGAATCTATGTCAAATTGAGAATCTGTGCACGTATGCAAGTGAAGGAGTGAGGGAGAGAGAGACGGAGAAGCTAATCTGAACTAAACTATTAACCTTTTGAGGAGACACCTCATTTGTCAGATGTGGAGTGGTGTGGAGTAGTTTAACTTAATTACCCCACCTCTCCACAGGGAGGTAGAAGGTCTCATTTGCAATTTTCTCCATCGTTATGTTTGACTCTTTCAACTTAAACGGCCTTTCTCTCCTGTGCAATAACTGTCACATTGTGCCCATTTTTCTTGAAATTAAAAAAAAAAAGTGAGTTTTAAATAAGACAAGCTTCCTTTTGAGGTAAAATTTGAATTTGAATTCATATGCAATGAATATCCTTTTCTTTTTTATTTGTTTTAGATTCTGTGCTATCAGCGCGTTTGCCATCCCAGCGTCATCATCCATTTAGTCCAGTGTAAAGGCGGAAATGTACATTCTGAAGACATCAATTTAAATAAGATTCATTTGGGATGACTTATCAAAGGCTGCTTTTGCATAGTCAAGGTAGAAATGCTGCTTCTGTAACCTTAAAGAAACGTGTCACCACTGTTTAAGGATCTTATTTTGTGTAGTGTGACGAGCCATGGGTAATGTTTGTGTCACTAAAGAGGGTGTAATGCAGTACTTATGAATGAGTAAATAAATAACTACACATAACACTTGTTAGGGAATTCTGTTTATGTTTTGAGTGTCTGAAAGAAAAAAAAAAAAATCAATATCTGTTGGGCTCTACTTCACACCTTTCGCTTTCACTTGAAGTTAAAAATGTGGACACCTGCTCTTACGATATGATCCTGTCCTATTGATTTGCAGCATATTACTTCCTGGTGAAAAAAAAACAAACAAACTGTAAATAGGGGATGGGAGAAAATTAAAATAATGCAAATATATCACATGACTTCCTCTTGTGACACAGTTACTGTTATTTTTATTGAAACATTCAGTGACTTTAAAGGGATTCCTCTACCAGATTGGCACTTATCAAATTAATTAATTCACAAGTCACAGGGGAAAATGGTGACAAAAGTACAAAGCAAATCAGAAATAAAATAAAGATAATGATCATAAACGTAATGACACTACAGTAGTGGTGATACAAAATCCCTGCTTATGTCTCTGTTTTCCTCTGTTTTCTTTAGGTACACAGAGACACAGTAATTTGCCAACTTTTGTGATAAATAAAGTGTCTTAACTCAATATGCCACCCAGTAGGCACATTTGAACCCTTAGGCAAATGTATTTTTGGTACTTACTGTATTTACTGTAATAAAAAAAAAAATCTCTTTTTCTTTTTTTATTACAGTAAATACCAAAAATTACATTTTCTTACTTTAACTATGGTTTTGGTTTGCTGGCACTTAAATGAATAGTTTGAGGATTTTCTAATTAAATGTGCAGCTGGGGCCAGGTGGAGTTTAGCTTAGTTTAACTCATCTTAGCTTAGCATAAAGACTTGAATCCGGGAGAACACACTCTGTAAGGGTGTCAGTCTTCTTATCTAACTTACAGTAACTTACAGCAAAGAACAAAATGATCCAGTCTTCCTCTACTCCCCTACATATTGAGTTCCAGCCAAAAGTATGAGTAATTTAAGTTTTTGTTTACTGACATCAGCCTCATGACCAAGCACATCTGAAACCATGCTATCAATTTGCAGAGCAAACTCAGAAATGTGATCATTAAAGGAACCTTTTAACTCTTTAAAGTTAAAGTCTAAAGTTAAAGCCTGAATGTGGCTGCCTCTTTCTTCAATTCAGTATTTTTAGAAAACACTGGATTACACTGCCAGACCACTTTGACATAATTACTACCTACAGGTGATGGAAGAAGCCAAAATGATTCAACACTCCCAGGGGTGACACAGTAGCATATGAGAAGCAGTGTGGGAGGGCCACCAACAGTGAATAAGGTCATAAATCATTCAGTGGTCCGATTAAATTCCCAACACATGACTGGTTTCAGGTGACATCCCAACTGTGTGTGACATCTCCATTTTTTTTTTTTTTTGTTTGTTTGTTTTTTTACTTTTTAAAGTGACTATCATCAGGTATTAACAAACTAAGAGTACATTTTTACTCATTACTTTAAATCTCTGAGTGCTACAGCCTAAGCGTATTTGAATGGAATTACTGAAGTTGTGGCTCACCAATTTGTGTGGTCGCTGTGATGGTACATCAGAGAAATGCTTGCATACTGACTCAGCAAATATTGCATGGGGATGATGTATGATGAATTTAAATGTTCTATTTTTTTAAAGGACGTGGCATTATATAAATGGCCACAATTAATGTAATTGTAGACATTTTCAAGAGGTGGGATTTGTAGGATTATCATGTCAGTGCTAATTTAACGAGAATAAGCTCATAAAAAGTGCTGATTTAAAGTAAATGCAATCTAACTTTTAGACTGTGTTTAACTTTTGCATGTAGGCTGTCCGTTCAGCCTCATTCCTCTTTTCTATGGCCTGCCATCGACATTGATTCGTTTCCATGGTTCTTCTGTTTTGTTGGATGACCATTTCTTTTTCCATCTCAACCTCCCAATGGCATTTCTAAGCCGTTTGCTTTTTGTTTTCTCCTTCTCGCCTCTTTTCCCCCATCAGTTTTTACAGGCCCTGCTCTCCTCCCTTCACTCTGAGCTTGACATTCAGAGGTATTTGATGAAAATCCAATTGCCCCACAGAGTTAGTCAGCCTTTTATCTTATCTGCATCATACTGTTGTGTTGTCAGAGTGTGTGTGTGTGTGTGTGTGTGTGGGGGTGTGTGTGTGTGGCCATGTTCGCACACTCGCTAACATCTGCTATGTGACCATGTTCCTAAACCTATGTGCCCCCATGTCTCTCAGTGTCTGCCCTGTCTGTGCCTGTCAGCCAGCCTTGGCTGTCAGGCTGAACTAATTCTGGCTATGAAAGCTCCTACAAATGTCAACTGCACTTAATTTAATATGCTTAAATTCTTTATTTACACATACAAGTATGAGTGTGAGATAACGGCAGCATGTGCAGGCTGGCGTGTTCAAGATAACCCAAAGGGCCTGGCCTTGTAGCCTTGTGTCTTCAGCTGCTATAGCTTTACAGCACCATTTTTGGTGCCAGGGAAGAGGAGCAATTTCATAAAGAGCCCAGTGTTCAGTGTTCACAAGCCCATCAGTTTTCTCCCTGAGGTGGAGCTCACCTTACCTCACTGCACAATAGCTCAGTGGGCTTAGGAGTCAAGTCACACATCTTCTTATTGTATCCCTGGCTTGAGGATGCCACACTATGCAGATATGATTACAGACAAGTGAACTGATCTTCAAGTTTTGATGACACAATTCCTGATCCTTAATCAGTGGTTAGTAGGAATTTCTCCTTCTGGACCAACATTTTAGGCATCTGTTTGAATGCTTTCAGGGTGTTGGTACCTTTATTAACCATGCATACATTTGGGTGCGTATTAAATAGGAGCAGAAAATCCTGTAGTGTGATTAGAAAAGTCCTCACGTTTGGTAACTTTAAGGGCTCTGATGTGCTTATGGAATAGCGCGGCGAAGTTTTCAGTGTTAGCATGTGTTAGTCACACACTGTATTAACAATTTGTTGCACATTTGCATGAGTACATTCACTTTTTTTTGTGTGTTGCTGGAGTCAAACTCAAAGTCACCATCAAAGATTTCTTACTCTCGCTTGGAAAAGAATGTGTGTGACTCACAGCACACTTGACATTTTCAAGGAGTGTTATTTCTACTCCACCAAATGCATTATAATTTAAAGGAGTGTCTTATACTGTGAAAAATTCTAAATTTTTATTGAGAGATTGTAATACTAATGCATGTAAAGTATGATCTTATGTACAGTTGTGTACAGGGTATCAGTCTTACAGTGTTGTTTCCATGTGCTCCCATTCCAGAGCAGAAGCCCAAAGCACGGCCCCAGCACCCAGCACAGTATCGGCGACCAGGTCGACCACTTGTCCTTGGCCTCCCTGGAATCCTTGGACACCATGTCTGAGGCTGAAGCACCCACAGCCTTCACCCGTGGCAGCCGGGTTCGCGCCAGCCTGCCTGTTGTGCGATCGGCCAACCAGACAAAGGACCGCTCACTAGGTACGCTGGGTGTTAGGCTTTGGGTTTGATGGCAGTTCTCTTAGTTTGAGAAAATGCCTTTCTTCCTGGATTAGGCTTTATTGCTTTTTCTTGACCACGAAATGCTTCAGTCAACTGTCTTGTAATGCTGTATTTCTAAATCCCCAAATTAATTTGCCATAAGGAAGTTCTTGTATCTGGTCTGTTAAAGAATCATGGCATTAACTGGCATTAATAATGTTTGATACGCTCTTTTAGTATAACCTTGGGATAACTTAAGAACTTTTTATTATAGCTCCTAACCATGCTATGATGTCATTGTTTCACTAACAATCCAAATCTGTTCCTCTCACTCCATCCCTCTGCTAGTCTCCTCCCTTCCTCTCTTCTCCACCTCGGCACACAGTTTTGTTTTAATTAGAATTCATTTCTTCTGTAGTGAAAGATAGGAGGAAAGCATCCACAGTGCACCATCGTGGTATTGACAGGATTAGAAACGGGTTGTCTTATCAACGCACATGGTGCTACATTTGCATACATATGCAGAAAGGCTCAGAGTTGTGCAGAATTAGGTTGCTCCATTAGGCTGAGAGTGATGCAAAGAATCAGAAAACTCTCCAAACAAAGTGTAGCGTCAGTGCAACATAGCTCACAACAAGCAAGGCATCTGCTACGGGACAATGGGAAAGCATCTGAGAGGCACACCTTTTGACCAAAGTGAAAATGAATGAAACTACGGGGTGTCGTATTCCTTTCCGGTGCCAGTAGTGCCTCTTGCTTTGTTTAGAAAAGAAAAACCCCAAAGTTTTCCTGCACATGCACATACACATATTCCATCACTCTCTTTCTTTCTATTAAAAACACCAAGACAGAGTGTTAGGACAGTGGGGGGTTATGGTGTGAGGGAAAGGGGGAGGAGAAAAAAAAAGGGGGGGCACCACTTCACAACAGTGTCCCTCCCACAGCCTCTCACACACATGCACACACACAAACAGACAGGCACATGCTTCGCTTGGTCCCAACGGACATTTGGGGCTTTTTAGTGTCTTTTGCTGTAATAGTTCTAGCTTTTTGAGAGCATCTTAACAGCCAGCAGAGAAACAGGGATTCCTTAAAACCTCAAACGTGAGTATCACATTCATTCTAGAGTGTGGCATCAAGTATATTGAATTTCAAAGTCTTTATTTTGCGGCTGTATTACATTGTGCTGCCTTTTCGTTGCATTTCAATCGCTGTGATGAGGATATATTTCAAGACCCTATTTATTTTAGACTTTTGTGTCATACTGGAGAGGTGTGGAAAACTGTGCCCATTTGGTCAGAAAACCCGCTAGCCATTTGTTTCCAGTCCTCAGTAAAACCAGGTGCTCAGGAATGTAACGCGAGTCTTTGTTAATCCGAGCTATTCAACTTTGTCATAGCAAATAAGAGTAACGTTAAAGAACCAAGGTGTGCACAATGCAATCTCGATCAATGGTGCTTTGTCATCAAACTCATTTGCCCTTGTTGTGAACATCTGGAGGAAAACTAGACGGCCGTTGACATAACAGCTCTCTGGGGAAAGATGAGGTTATTCTGCAAATGGGCACTTTGTTAAGTTTTTACAACACAGGAACCCAGACAGACCAGAGAGAGAGCAATGGATAGACTCAGCGATTTTTATTTCCTGGATTTGCCCTCTCTCTGTCTCACTCTGTCTCGTGGTGCATGTAGGATCTTGTATAATATTTCACCAACATCTGGTAGCTTTTACTGGCTAGGTCCTTTTATGGGGTTACACCAAGTAAAACCAAACCTCCTCTCCTTAAAGCAAGTTTTTTTCCAGTGCACAAATGCACAAGTGACAATGAAATGAATCACATCACGTCTTTTATCTCTGCAGCTAATGAAATGTGACATTTTGGATGATTTGTTATGAAATATGACAAGAACAACAACACAAACTGATTGAACTGCTGTGATCATTTCATTACGTTCTATTGTTGCCACTGATTGCCTGTGAAAATCAGTACAAAGCCATTTGAAGTAACGAATCACAGATTGGAAATAGAAATGTATTTTTTTTCCCCCCAGCACTGTTTATACAACTGCTCTGTAGGCGTGTCCATAAATTTTGTTCAAGAGCCATCTGTTTTTCTAAAGCAGAGTACAAATGCCACACCCAGGGTTCAGCGGTTCAAGCTTTGGTCTGTTTGATGCACATCTTGTACTGATCCACCCCAAGCACGCAGCCCTAGTTTTGTCCTCTATTCCTGCCCCGACTCACTGTCTGTATCAAATAATTTATCCTGTTTTCCTTGAAAATGCAGCATGTAGTTGTCAAATCTGTGCAGCATTAACAAGAGATGAGCAAAAGATTGAGTGCAGTGTATTACAGATATTTAGCAGAAACCTGCACACAACATGATTACGTTCGTGCACTTTGATTTTTGATGCTTTATGAGCCACAGTACAGTTAAGAATAAATTCTGATGCTCAATTCAGAAGCGAAAATAATGACTTTCTTATCCATTTGGGACTGTGCAGGACTTGAAAAAAAGAGTTTTTGCAAATTTTAGTCTGGCCAGTAATCTGCACTGAGAAATGCCTGAGTGGCCATGACCAGACCAGTCACATGCTCCATTGCCAACTTTTTTTACAAGGCAGGAATTATGCTGGTAGATGTTTATTTTTTTTTACCAAGGTCATGTATTGAAGGAGGTTTAAAGCCAACCCAAACTTCTACGGTACAAGCTTGCCTTTTTGCTTAACCAGCTCAGTTTTGGTATTTTTTTACTGTACTAACATGAAATATCACGATTTTACCACTTTATATTGAGCATATTCTTTGCTGAGTCGATACTCTATACAGTAGCTTAACAGTAAAAGTAGACCACTGGTTTATAATTGAAAGGACACTAATACAGTGTTGATGAGCTGCATGAAATGTTCTATTTGCATTGACAGATTAACACTGCAGGGAGGGCTGAAATTCTTCAGCCCTTTAAAAACCATATGGGAGTGAAGCAATGTGTCACTACTAATGCAAGTTATGGAATTCAAACAGGCCTGTCTTAGTCATAGGGAAGATTTGAAAGGACTAATCACCCTGTTCCCCTGCTTCCTGCCTGTAGGTGTACTGTATCTGCAGTACGGGGACGAGACCAAACAGATTCGCATGCCTAATGAGATCACCAGCATCGACACAATCAGAGCTCTCTTTGTCAGTGCCTTCCCACAGCAGCTCACTATGAAGATGTTGGAGTCACCAAGCGTTGCCGTCTACGTCAAAGATGACATGAGGAATATGTACTACGAGCTTGCTGATGTCAGGTAAAAATGCACTGTGTTTGCATGTGATAAACACAGTAACAGAAACAGATCGGGAGTATGTACTGGGCAGCACATACTGTGTTTATTATTTCCTTTTACCCACTGTGAACACTTTCAGTCCTCAGGTCTCCCAGAACAGGAAATGTCACTGGTCAGGAAATGGTCTCACTTCCATTTTCCCTTCATGTTATAAAGAAAGTAATTTGAACATTAAACTCTGCTGTACTTCAAAATATCTCAAACTAACTAAGGCTCACTTTTAACTGACTTCTATGACTTTCCTGCCTGTTGTTGCCACTTTCATTGCAAAAGTTTGACTCTGCAAACTTTTAAGCAATAGGAGCTTTGTCTTTTTGCACTTTTAAAGAAAGCATTGTGTTTGCCATTTACAAACACACATACTAGCTTCTTCTTTCTTGTGACTTGTACCATCCTACTTTGGTATTCACCTGCATGTCTTATCAGTAATACAGCAGATTCTGTCTTCTTAGACAGCATGCATACATTTTTTTGTAGTTGTTTTTCAGAGGGAAAGGCTTTACTCTTGAAGGCATAAGAACTTTGCCCCTTTGCCTGCAGAGCTCCTGCAGTGCAATGTGTACTTTGTGAGTAATATTTTATCAGGGCTGTAAAACAAAATTGTCTCGTCATGGCTTAAGGGCTGTACAAGTGGCCATAACTCCATAGTTAGAAATTGAGGCCAGCACAAGAAACAACAGATCTACTCTCTGTTTTTGTAGCTGAGCCATATCTTAAGATAGTATTAGTTAATATTTTTAAGGACCTTTAATCTTTAGAGGGAATGTCGCATAATAGAGAACAGTCAGAGCCTCTGTCAGAGTATGTGCCCTTGGCAGGGCTGTTAAGGAGATCCCGGCTAAGGCAGGATCGGCCCCTGTCTGATGGCAATGTCTGGGCTGAATTCTTACCACTGAACACGTCTTCCTCCTACAGGAACATCACAGACCACTCCTGCCTGAAGGTTTACCACAAAGATCCAGCACAGGCATTCAGCCATGGACCCCGACCTGCCAACGGCGATGCCAGGGTGAGTACTTTACTGTCCCTAGCACAGCAGTGAAAATTGTCTCATTAAAAGCAGCAGCTGAGGAGAGAAGATTTGTTACAAATAGAATAGTGAGCCCGGCCTCCAGTTTCTCACATCCTGTTTGCAGTTAAGGGAAGGAATGTCCCCCTGCCTCTTGTTAATCTGTTCAGAGGGGGTCTTGTATTGTTCTCACAGGGGCCTGCGTTTGGGCCTCCTCTACACGCTCTGGTGCAACTTGTTTAAGGGACAATTGAAGTCAGCTCTCAGGACTATTTCCTCTCTGAATTCTTCCTCCAATATCAGCTCTAATCTCTTTTCTTTTATTCTGATTCTATCGTGTTTATTTCCTGCTGATGTCACAAACTAAAACCCTAAAGAGCCCTTTTCGTCAAATGTTCCTCCTCAGATCCGCCCCTCTAATCTGCCTGACCTTTTATCTAACCTCACTGTGTCTCTCTGCCTGCTACAGATTTACAGTTAGCATTTCAGCACGATTGTGATGCTGCAAATATTAACCCTCGCTATACTATTGCTACATACTGGGCTGTGTATGGTCACCTAAGGGTAAAGTGAAATTGATCAAGTTTAAAGGAATGATGAGGTAGCTGTGGTGATGGTTTAAGAGGTCTTCATTCAGATGGCACAATGACAATGAGGTGCTGCAGAAATTCTTTTTTTTCCTCTACTGCTGACAGGCAAGTTGCCGACTTTCTCCGATTGGGTCCTTCAAAGGGAGGCGAATAAAAGACAGCTTTGAAAAAAGATGGCTAAATAAGATACTGAAAAAGTGAAAGGGGAATCTTACTTTGAGAGCTGAAAAGTTTCAAAGTGCATCAGCAGAAAAACTCAGATTGTGTAGAGAAGTTTTTCCCCAGCTTCTCTTTTGTTAAAATTTTGGTGAATCTTGCTGAATCTGCAGGTGTAAAGAAAGAAAGAAAAAAAAAATAGAGCTTAAAACTCCATGAACTGAAATGTATGAAGCAACTTCATAAAGGTTCCTACGCAAACACAGTGCAATGTTAACATAAAGTAAAAGAGGACGATTGTTGCTGTCACTTTTTAACCAGGCAGCAATTGACCCAGATACAGAGGATGGCTGTGGTGTGGAGTTTTAAGTATAAACACAACAGAAAATGACCTAAAATTCTATTTATTGATTCCCCTCAAATTTTCGCTTTTATGGCAGTCAAGTCACTTTATTTATATATAACAACAGAGGTTGATGAAAGTGACGTGCATCAAGCGAGCTGTTAAGCTTCTGGCAAACTGCCCTTCCCTTACAAACATATTGAAAAGCTTTAACACTCACACAGTTTGGACTCATTATTTAATCAGCGTCTCTATTCTTGGCAGTGTTAAAGATTCGACCCCTTTTAATGAGGAAATAGAAAACTGGCTGCATAAAGAAAAAGCGTGGCACTACAGCTTAATGAGCACCTGTTCAAACACTGTTTCACTGAAGGTGCACTTCACATCTGTTTGGGCTGTGGAGCATCCCCTCGCCTTGCAGGAATGCCAGGCCTCAGATCTGATTTAAAGTAGGATCCACTCTCATCTCGGCTATTGATTGAAGTTTTCTGGCAAGCAAAACCCACATAGAGCCGTCTCTGGTTATAAAAACAACTGCAGCAATTGATACAAGGTGGACAGATGTACACAGGAACTCACAAGTAACTTGATAAAGTGGAGGCTGTTAAGTAATTTTCCAGCATTTGCATTTCCAAAGTTTGAATCATTAATCTTTACTTATATATGGGATGGTGCCCGAAGCTTTGCTTTGTATTCATACAGTAGAATAGTCGATAGTGGCTGTCAAAAGAGACATTATGTACACATAACTTGAGGAGACGTTTTGGAAACAGAAGCTGAGTTATTGGCTAACCTCTGATCTGCTCTCCTAAGAACAATCCACCATTATTTCTTCTGTGTTTGTCCAAAAATGAAAAATTTACAGCTCATCTTGTTTCTACTTACAATTGTAATAATTAGCTTTTTCTTTCACCGACACCATTTTGTACACTTGAGTACATCCACAGCCATTCAATCAGATCTTTAAATATTTACAAATTTGTGCATGAACATTGCAGCACGGCTCTTCTTTATCTGGCCTGCTTTGTTCATTGTGAGGCTCTGAAACGTTTGTGAATCAGTTGGGAAACTCGCTCCATTTCTGACAGGCCAAGAGATTGAGGCAACTTTGTGAACTCCTACCAGACATGCCGCCCTCATAATTGGAAGATTAAGAGAAAGGTGGACAAAAAAAAATAGGTCTGGGAGTCGAACTTGCACAAATGTTCTCGACACAGCCTCTCTTTTGCCCGATATGTTTTTGCGTGTGCTTGTTTTTCAAGTCTTTACTTCTTTGTTTTGTCACAAAGCAGGGAGATCTCTGTATTGTAGGGATATTTTAAGATATTTTGGTCAGTGTTTAAAAGGTACAACATCTGTTTGGGATTGAAAGTTGATGCCTTTTGGCTAAAATTGTTCTTATATGGCTGTGCAGGAATTGGAAAAGCAGTCCGATGTTATTTAGGGCTCCAGAGAAATTTCCACATGAGGACGACTTTTCTTTTTTTATGAGTGTGTGCACCTTAAAAAGTAGAAGTCATTACAGTTTCATGACAGTCTGCAGTGGCTCTTTGCTTTTAAGACTTATGTTATGTGTTTTGCTGCTTGGTCGGACTTGTTGCTTCCATATTTACAGCTGTGTGAACTTTCACTGCTAGAAACATTTTTTTTTTCTTTTCTCTGTTGTCACCGCAGCCAAGCCTGAGCTCTTTGTTACTGTAGCATTTGTTGTTTTCCAGTTCATGCACACACACCTACTCCCGCACACACATGGGTCACACCCACTTTATTGTTCACCTCACTGTGCTAATCTTTGTTGGCACTCTGGGAAGTAATAAATAATGACAAGCCTGAAAAAACAAAACCTCTACTTGAAGTTTTTTGAAAAAAACAAAACAAAAAAAAAAACTTCGCAATAAGTTTTTGACTTGTCTTGACTTTTAGATGAGACCCATGAGTCATACAGTACCTCAGAGAAACAATAGCTTGTTTGTTTGACGGGAATAGAGGGTTAGACAGGAAAATAGATTAGATTCATACCTGCTTGTGACACCCTGTAGGATAGTGTTATCATAACCAACCCATCACTTATCCACAAATTCTATCTGTGTTTATAATTTAGATTTCAAATGTGCTGGTACATGTTTAGGTCAGTAAAAAAACACAAAAAAACCCCCCAAAACAAAAGAAAACTCAATCTAAAATGAAATGACTCTTATTGTTTGGTTGCTTGTAGTTTCTAAGCTGATATCAAGTTTTCATTATTGCTTTCACTGCATGACTGGCCAAGGGTGCATATTGCTTATCAAGTAACTTTTCATTTGCAAAATAAATAATTTAATTCTTCTTTTTTTTTTGTTAACCAATGCACACAGTCAAAATGAAAGTAGAGGACGTAATGCAAAGATTGAACACTATGTACCTTTAAGACTTTCACATCTTTGTTTTACCACCTTCCACCTGACCATTCTTCTATATCCCTTAACCAAGAATGCCATTTCAGTTTAATGAGGTTACGTTTTTGCACATTAGCCTTCAAAGAGCCTTATAGGTGGTTTAGCTGAAGAAATGTGGCCCATATTTGCTATTCAGACAGACAGATACTGTTGCAAATTAACCAAGCTACTGTCTAACCTCTGAAGGTTAGGTATGAACCTCTGTTAGAAAGCCACAGTCGTATCTCCAGGAGAGCATTTGCAAGACTTAACCTCACCTCACTTTCAAAAAACAAAAACTATGTACTTTTTTTTTTTTTAACCAGAAGAATAATCTTGTACTTCTTCATGCAATATTGTTTATGGAAGCCTGTGGGCATGATATCAGGGATTTAGAGTAATATGTTGTGTATCCAGGAATTGTGTAACTATTTTCTGCTTCTGGAAAAATTTGCTGACAGTATATTTTCCTTGAAAAGCAACAGTGTAAACTTTAGATAGAGTTAGATAGATGTTTTTGTTTCAAGGGCAACTTCAGTCTAGAGTTACAAGATCTACAGAAAATAAAAAGTAACTGAGTTCTCAAGTTGACAGAAGTAAGCATCTGGTTTACTGACTACTCTTTAATTTAAGTTGGGGTTTTTTTCTGAATATGTTGCATTACTTGGTATAGTATCAAAAGGATTTTTTGGTATTTATATGTTTGGAATAATTTTATTGTGTGTTTTTGTGATTTTTTTTTTTTTTTTTTTTTTTTTTCCCCCAGTTTTA
>VUQS01038135.1:4551-20046 GCA_015108495.1 Heterochromis multidens | reverse complement strand
TTATAAAACACTGACACATTTTTAAATTTCACACTCACAGGTCATATATTATGTGACGGGCCAGATTCCCAAAGATTCTCCACCCCCATTGCGAATGGAAGACACCACCGATCACAGAGAGCCCACACAGTCTCCAACACAGGTGTCAAATGTCAATATTAATGACATTTCTCCAAGCCAGCAGCAGCAACAACAGCCACAACAGCAGCATCCACCCCAGTCTCCACCACCCAAATCGCCCCCACCTATATCACCTAAACCTGTGGGACTTAATGCATTCAAACTGCCAAAGAAGCAAGTTAAACGTTCTGAATCCTTGAAGACCAGTGCAGAAATGCAGAAGGGAAAAATCCTTAAAGTACACACTGAAAAGAAAAGTAAAATCATCCAGGAGTCTGTTTTGTCTAGTAAGAATATGGTAACTGAGCCAGTGGCAACCACTACAACTGGTGCTGTAAAAGCAGTACCTAAACGATATGGTGCTTCACCCAAAAAGACTTCTGACAAGGACAGCAGTTCACCTAAGAGCAATTTTGAGGATCTTGATGGGGGTGCTAGTCTTAGTCCTGACTTGCCAGGAGAAGAGGCACCTCCACCCCCAGACAACATTGCATTTATGATCACTAACACCAAGGTTCAGCCCCTGTCTTGTGGAGAGTACCAAGAACTGGTCAATGCCAAAAAAGGAAGTGTCCAGACTGTTACTGTAGGCAGCGCAGCAAATCGAGGAAACACCACAGTTGATCCTTCTGCGCCACAGGATAATGGTATCAACAAGAAGCCTGTCATCATCATCTTTGATGAGCCTATGGATATCCGTTCAGCTTACAAGCGCCTTTCTACCATCTTTGAATGTGAGGAGGAACTGGAGAGGATGCTTGCAGAAGAACGCATTGAGGAGGAGAGTGAGGAGTCTGACACAGAGAGGAGTAGTGGGATGCCGGTAGTCACAGAAGGGGCTGAGATGGTTGGTGGCAAAAAGGTCAGCAGCTCACAGGGCGCTGCTGATCATGCCAACTTATCATCCTCATCTTCTTCTTTAATATCTGAAATAACAGACAACGGAGTAATCTTAGATTCAAATGGAGACTCCAAGGATGGTAAGAAGAAATTCAAGTTTAAGTTCCCTAAGAAACAGCTGGCAGCACTGACTCAGGCGATTCGCACAGGCAACAAGTCAGGCAAGAAGACACTGCAGGTGGTTGTGTATGAAGATGAAGAAGAATCTGACGGCACAATCAGGCAGCACAAAGAAGCAAAGAGATTTGAGATTGCGCGCTCAAAATCTTTTGCAGATACTCCCAAGGGAACAGACACTGCCCCGCTGAAAAAGCAGAACTCCGACGCCCTCGTCAGGACAGATGAGATTCGGAAGAACACCTATAAGACACTAGACAGCCTGGAGCAGACCATCAGGCAGCTAGAGACCACCATTAGTGAGATGGGACCACGCTCCCCTGAGGAGCCAGTTAACATTGAGGAAGCAAAAGCAGGGAATGGGAAAAGCTCAGAAGGAGTGGGGCTGAAGAGGTCTTCCTCTCTGCCTACCTCCAGAGGGTCTGGCCCTAAGGTACCTAGCAAAAATTCACTCCAGAAGAAGACTAAACCTCAGCTCCTTCCACGCCCTGTAATCAACCCTTCTACCACCAACACTACCACCAACACCACCACCACTGTCCCCAGTGTCCCCAGCACCATACAACAGGTCTCTCTCTAGCTCTTGTTGCTCCCGGAGGCTTTGGGTCCTTCTCTTTCAGTTTTCTAACTTACCTTCACTCCCACCTTAACCACTGAAATTACAAAATCATTAATCCCCTCCACAGGTGCTTGGAAATGGAAATGACTCCACTCTTCAGTATAAAATCATGGTGACATGATTGGGTGTGGCACTTTGTTGGGTTCCTGGCTACCATCTTTCTTCTTCAGTTCATTGCTAAAACTCAGAGGTTTTCAGCAAGTGGCACACTCATCATCAGAGACACTGTCATGATGATCAAGCTCTGATTACTTCCTTGTTCTTGACTGCATGTCAATATGTATAATGGCTTTATGGTCCTACTGGGTGCATGATTTTTCACTGGCGTTGATTGTTGACATATTGAATGAACAGGGTTTTTTTTAACCTGTTAGTGCCTTGACTTTTCATACTTCCTATTTGGTGTGTTTTTTTTTCTATCTTTTTTTTATTTCTTGTTTTGTTTTTCATTTGGATCCCCCTGCAGAATACCAGTGTCGCTTCCCCCACTAGTCGGATGCCCGTCCCTTTGTCTGCGAAGTCCAGGCAGTCACCGGGTACAACTGACAAAGCAGGAAAACAGCAAAAACTGCAGGACGCTCAGAGGCAATTCCGACAGGTAGTTTTATTGTAGGGTCTTACCAGAGACTACAGGGAACAAATATAGGGAATCGAAAGCATGGGGCATATGAGGGGGGTAAAAAAAAAAAAGACTTCCAAAGCTGTGAGGTTTCAAGTGTTTTGAAAAAAAAAAAAGTCACAATAGTGGCGATTGTGGATCTGTTAATGTTTCTCTCGAGTCTGCTCTGACACGAAGGCATGTTTGACTCTTGACTGTTACCCCATAACATCACTGTACTGTATGCTTCTGCATGTCCACACTGCTCATGGTTTTCACTGTGTTGGTGGCTTAAAAAAAAAATGGAAAAAGGCACAGACAAATGGAATCCTATCCTGTCATCATCTGAGTTGTCATCACATCTCCAGTTCCCATCACAGCTGAGTTCCTAAACAGTGTTGCCAAGCCCTAAGATGCTTATGGCTATGTTCAAATACAAACTTACCTGACTTTTTGGCTATGCTCCTCCCTTCTCACAATGCACCTCTGCTCAAACCCAACATCACTGCACAGCTTACTTAACCCGAAGGTGATACATTTTCTTACCGTCAAGACCTCGGCATAACCCACCCACCTTGCATCGTCAGTTTCACTGGAACACTGGCCCACATTTCCCCTATTTTCTATCACTCTTCAAACACCTAACCTTATTATCTAATTTTCTCCAGTCCTCTTACACGTATCTGTTCTTTGAATTTTCTCCAACAGCTCCTCACAAGGCCTAACAATCCCTCTAACAAACAGCCACTCTGTAGAGAGGCCCATCCTGTCTGCCATTGCACTGTCTAACCTTTGCCGTGTTCTGTTTCTTGGTAACATGTCTGTCAGTTCAATATGTCTCATCTTCTGTGCAAGCCAGTAAAAAAAGGAGAGCTTCTGTATCTGTTTTTTTTTTTTTGGTGTCTTTTAGTTCTGTCTTAGTTATATTAATGTAGTCATAGTGTCTGTCTGTGTAAATAACTTGTAGTTTTGTTTAACATTGTCTTGCCTTTTTATATGTTATTTTACCAGTTTTCTTTTTTTGACAACAAGTATCTGTTTTGGCATCTCTGTTTGCAGGCTAACGGAAGTGCTAAAAGAGTGGGAGGGGATCATAAAACGACTTCCCCTACTATTCCCATCTCTAAAATCCCTGCTTTTTATCCTAGCTCTACTAAAGGCAGCTCCCAGTCCGTACAAAACTCAGATGCTACTAATCCCATTAACCCTTCTTCCTCCTCCTCCTCCTCCTCCTCCTCCTCCTCTTCCTCCTCTGTGACAAAGTCCTCCATTCTGTCCTCTCACCCACCTCGTTCCAGCTCCCTACCTTCCACCCATATCCCCTCCCTGTCTAACGGATCCCTCAAACTTCCCGCACCCTCACAGCACACAGGTAAAGCTCTCTCGTTTTCCTCGCAGAATGGTCGAGTCCACTCCTCCTCCTCCTCTTCATTCTCCTCCTCCTCCTCATCCTCTTCCCCCTCCCCTCTGTCGCCCACACCTTTGGGCCCAGGTGGAAAGAGCATCCGCACCATACACACCCCCAGCTTCACCAGCTACAGGTCCCACAACGGCAGCAGCGGCAAATCCTGCATCCCAACAGCCACAGCAGCTAAGGACACTACTTAGCCCCATTACCACCCATCTGGCTTTTACAGCATAGCAGGTAGACCTGATCATATTTTATATTAGTTTTGGATTATTGTTCATTTTCTTTAAAGTTTTTGTAACGGTATTAAGTGATGCACTCAAATCATATATTTTTTTTTTTTACACTGGCATTCACACACTGCTATTTTTATCTTCATTTTCAAATTTTGGATCATGCTTACTTGGATATTGATTCTGTCTTGAAGGTGTATCAGATGACAAAATATTTTGTAATGTAACTAAAAACTATTTAGTTTTACCACTTTGTAGTTGAAGTGGAAGGCTTTCATTGTGTTGAGAAGTGTATTTTCTTGCTGTAGCTATGAATAGGGAATAGAGTTGATGTACAATCACAAAATATCATGTAAAAAAATTGTGTTTTATTTTTTGAAACAAGAGATTGAATAACCATAGTATATTTAATCTTCTATATTTCTTATGTTGCCAGACATTCAACGCAGCCCTTGTAAATGCCTTTTTCTGAATGTATACATGATGTATACAGACATTTTAAACTCATTAGTAACTTTAGTTTTCTAAGAGTATTTTCTCATTTTTCCACCCATTTGAACTGCCAGTTTATTTTACAGATTTACAACAGGTATACTGAATAATACAAGTTTTCATTTTATTGTGCCTATTTGCCAAAGTTGTTGTATAATGACTCACTTCAAGCCTAACCCAGTCATGAGCTTTAGGGGAATTTACATGCAATCTGTGTGACGGCTGGAGTGGTGGCCTCAGTGTTTGCACTGCTGGTCTTGGTTTGTTAAGTTAACATGTATTGTTGTTTAAATGTACTTAAATCAAAGTGATAAACCTGTTCTACCACATGTACATAAAAGCTTCTACTAAGAAAATAAGTAGTTTTGTTAACATACCAAAGTTTATTTGTATGCATGCCTTTCAATTACTTTAGGAGAGTGGTGTAAAAGATGACGTTTGCACAGATAGATTTTGTAAATATTTGATTTTCTCTCGTTTTTTTAAAGCTTTAAATCATGCTATAAAGAAACAATGTAATAAAGACAAAACTGTGTTGGAGTAGCAAAAATAAAGACTTGCATGCTTGTAGTGCATTAGACTTCTGTGTTTTTTTTTCTTTGTGGTTTCCTATTTAATCATGTGGGTCTTCACACATGGTGTTTGTGTATAATTACAAAAGTGGATGTGCAAAACGCATGACTTCTCACTTCTTCTTTGCCTGTCTCTTGTTCGCATATTTTTCCACTGGTAGCAAATACACATATACTGCATTACCATTACAGGTAAGAAAATTATTTATGATTATTGACAGTGACAATTTGGGGGTCCAAATGGCCTAAAGTTACCCTACATTTGGATTACACTAGCAGATATTGAAGTAATTTACAAAGATGTAAGCTTTAATAATTTATTTTACTGCGACAGAGCAAAGTATTCTTTTGTAAATGAAGTTACAAAGTTAGTAACTGGGTTTTAAAGGAAGTATCAATAAATTTAATTACATTGGTATAGTTTTGATTGGTCGACTTCATTCACTTTATGGTGTATATTGCATTGTTATTCTTCAAAAATAAGAAAAATAGTAAATAGTTTGTGTACAGTGTCTACACACACTATATATATAGAAAGAGAGAGTTTACTTTTAGAATTTAATTTTTTAATTTGCAGTTATGTGTTTCCACTATAAAGCATTTTAATATATTTTTACATGCTATACTACCTGCAACACTGGTTACATTGAAGTATTGCAAGGAGAGTTCCTCTTTCTAATAAGTCTAATATACACATGAAAATGCGTATGGTTTGATATTTTAAAGTCACATTTTTCTCCTTGCATTCATAGTTACGTTATGTAATTTTAAAAGATCATATGACTGAAGGAAGGCTATCATAGCTATCTTTATAACAGGCTATTTGTGTCTTAATTTCTGCTGCACCAGGCTGATCGTCTACACAACAACTATGAATGTTTCTGAGGAGGAGAGAGAGAGTTTCTATGGCACTTCTGGAGCACTATGGAATTGTTTACTGTCCATATTTTACATCCTGATTTTCATCATTGCGGTGCCTGGGAACGCTTTGGCCCTGTGGGCCTTCATTCACCAGAAAAGCACATCTCCATCAAAGGTCTTCCTGAGGAGCCTCTCTGTAGCCGACATATCTTATGTCCTCATCTTACCCATGCGCATAGTTTACCACCTTTCTGACAGCCACTGGCCCCTTGGACACATCCTCTGTCGGTTGTCAGGCTTCTTGTTCTACCTAAACATGTACTGCAGCCTCTATTTGATGAGTTTCATCAGTCTGGACAGACTCCTGGCTGTGGTTTTGCCTGTAAAGTCACAGTCAGTTAGGAAGCCTTTGCATGCAAATGTCGCCATTAGTATAGTTTGGGTGATGGTCATTGTGTGCATGAGTCCTACACTTTTCTCTGAAAAAAACCCAACCAACTCAGCTGGCATTTGCAACAAGCTGTACTTAGAAAAGACAAATCCAACAGCTTTGGTTTCCACTATTGTGGCATTTGCTATTCCGCTCACCACCATAGTGGTTTCGTACATACTGATTCTGCTAAAACTAAGAACAGTGCAGCAACAGGAAGAAAGGCCGGTGAAAGACAAAGCTATAAAAATGATTTTACTCATTGTGATGAACTTCCTCTTTGCCTTTGTACCCTACCATGTGTGCAGAATAATCTACATTCAACAACAGAGTCGTGGAAATATTACTGAGGCGCTGAGAAGAGCCAATCAGATCACATCTGCACTGACATGTATCAGTGGTATACTGGATCCTGTGATGTATTTCTTCTTGAATCGTGCATGCAGGGACACATTTCTTAAGGTGTTCTGTAAAAATAGGCAAGACGTCATATAAACTACAAAATGCAAAAGGAAAAAAAAAAAAGGTGATCTATATTAGCACTGTTGAAACAATTAGGGTAGTTCCTATAGCACAGAACTGCAAATCAGATAAACTACACTTTCCCCCATTTATTAGGCATCCACTTTTAAATTGTCACAAGTAGTCAATGCTTGTTTGGAGAACCACAACAGGTCAAAGATGCTGTGGTTTGTTAGTGTGGCACTGCTAGTTTACAAGCACTGAGGACTGAGACATCAATTTCTGTGTCTTCTGAATTACTAGGAAACCTTATCCTGAAAGGAGGAACACATCTAAGCTTCTGCTTTACAATACATTATATGTCACACAAAAGATAAGTGAAAGTCTGTGACATCATTTTCCAACTAAGAGCCCTAATCTTCAGAGGAAGTAAAAACCCTTGTTGCCTCTTGCAGACTACTTTATCTTATCCGCATCTTCCTTGAGACATGGTGCCAAAGCTCAAGATTTAAATAAACCTGGTGTACCCTAAAAATGCCAGAACTGAAACGAGGACTCATTACTTTAAAGTATTGCATGCAACAAATGACTTCAATAATTATATTTAATTTTTCAAAATGCAAAAATAAAAAATTAAGAATTGGAATGCTGTGCAAAACAATGATTTGGAAATGGTTTAAATCACACATTTGTTTGTTTGAAATACATATTCTATAGTTGAACCCAGCAACAAATTTCAAAAAACTTAGGGAAGGTACAGAAAAAGACTGCAAACCTGAGTTTAAAACAAACAAACTGGTGAGAACATTACACAACTTGTTAAGTTAATTAGTAACATGATTAGGTATAAAAAAGGGGATCCAACAGAAGTTGAGTTTTTCAGAAGACAGAAAGGAGCTTGCCACATTGGAACTAATGCTAAACACTATCAACAGGTTTTGATCCAACATCCACCAAAACGATGTCTTTTTTCTGGTAAGAATGCCAAGAGGTTAAAACTACACCAGATATTGAAGCCATTACAACAGCAGTAGAATTGTTACGATGCTAACATTTCCTGCCTGCAGTCTAAACGTGTTACCAGCTGAAGTTACTAAAAAAAGGACTAAGGAGGCCCGGAACTGCTGAAGAGATGAAAGCTGATATCAGCCAAGAATAGAATAGAATAGAACTCTGTGTTGTGTTGTGTTGTGTTGTTCCTTACCAAACTGTTGCTAAAAAAAGGTGATGCAAAATAGTGATAAAGATGTCATTATTTCAGCTTTTGTAGTGTTGATGTTGACTTCCCTGAAACAGTAACGTATCTCCATTTCAGCATTTAATATCTTTCTATTATTTTACATATTACATGTAGGGGTTCAATCTTTTATGAAAGGCTTAGACTTTTTTTTTCATTTGCATTCTTACATAGCCTTCTTACTTCTATTATATTATATGACTGGAATTTAATCTGCTAGAAACTAAATCTTTCTATTTATTCATACTAATTGAAGTTTCAGTAAGGAAAAAAAAAAGTGTAGCTTCTTACATTAAAATTATTATAATGATTTTTTTTTTTATTCACGTTTGGGTTTAAATTTCAGATTTTCTGACACTTCTACCAGCTGTGTGTTTGCCAGATGAAACTTTGCTATTAATATCTATATAAAATGTGACTTTAAATGAATGGTTGTCTGTCTCTTTGTGTTAGCCCTATGACAGACTGGAGCTGTCCAGGGTGTAACCCACCTCTCACCCTATGGCAGGTGGGATAGGCTCCAGCCTCCTCTTCCTCTCTGTCCCCGTGTGTTTTTACCTCCTACTCCAGAGCTTCTCAGTTGTTCATGTATTCATTTTTTTGTGGTGAAAAATTGCAGCTATAGTAAAGTTAACAAATATGAACATTTTTGCCATTCTGTGCAATATCTTTTACATCTAAATCAGAAGCTAAAAAATGAAAATCTCGATTTCATTTAAAAGTCCTCCACAATATAATTTTACAACACTGTTTCCGCTGTTGCTCAGGCCTCACAGGTGAAAGGTTGAGGAGCTGTTTTGCAGCCATGGCTTCTTCATGTGAGGAAGTTGGAGGTTCTCTGTATGTTGTTTTTGTCCACTTTACAAAAACATGCGCCTCAATTAGAAACTCTCTCGCCTAATTTGGATCTTAATTGGAAAATAAAACTAATCATCTGAATAATAAACACATAGCTTGTTTGTAACTTTCTTCAGAATATTTGTCTAAGAGTGAAGAGGTTTGCAGCAGATCTAATCGACCACTTGATGGTGACAAACACAAGGAAGAGTTGGTTTTGTGATTATAGATTGCATCATAGTAAAATAAATACCTTATTTGATATTTGATACAAGGGGAACATTGAACCAAATGATTGAGTAGTTTGAACTGAGTACAAAAAAAGCTTTTCTTTTAAATTTTGGGCTCAGACATGATGAAGATGTAGACTATAAAGTAAACCTATTACATGAGGTAATATGTTGAAATATGTTTCAAGAAGGTTTGCAAGATGGTACATACTGCTACAGTATGATGTGGGGTTTGGATAAGGTGGCACTGACAAAAAGACAAGAGGCCGAGCTGGAGGTGGTAGAGTTGAAGATTTTTAAGATCTTCACTGAGAGTGACCAGGAGGGACAGGATTAGAAATGAGTATATCAGAGGGACTGCTCAGGTTGAGCGGTTTGGAGATAAGGCTACAAAGGCAAGGAGGAGATGGTTTGGCCATGTGCAGAGGAGGGATAGTGGATACATTAGGCAAAAGTTGTTGAAGATGGAGCTGCCAGGCAAGAGGAGAAGAGGAAGACCACAGAGAAGATTCATGGATGCAGTGAAGGAGGACATGCAAAAGGTTGGTGTGAGAGAGGAGGACAGGAATGCTAGGGATAGGGTGAGATGGAGGCAGATAATCCACTGTTGTGGCGACTCCTAAAGGGAGCAGCATGTTTCAGGGACTACGTTTTCGACTAAAATTCGTTACAATGTAGAAAATTCAAGACAGTGTTTATTACATCAGGAAACACTGTTTCATTTCTTTGACTGCTGCGTGGTGGGCTCTGGGGTCATTCCCATTCCTTCGAAGGGAATAAACTTTTACTCAGTTTGACTTGTGCGAGCACCCGTATTTTCGACTTGTTACCAAGGCAGCCAGGAAGAAGCTGTGACGGGGAGAGGACCGTGAGTATTGCTATTTGTTTAACCTTCATGTGCCATACTTGGGCGTGTAGACAGTTTTCTTCTCAGCTAAAACACGTTACTGTGTCGTTCCTTTAGTTTTTACATTAATAAGTGACGCAGTTAGGGTGTTGAATCGCTCCAAAAGTTACGTTAACGGAGCTAACTTACGTTCAGCTGGGTTTGTTGTTATTAGTCGGACAGGAATGCTTAAAACCGTTTCGATAATAACTGCATAGGTGTTGCGTTAAGTCACTTTTTTTTTTTTTTTAGTTGTCCCTCAGAAGAAAAAAAAAACCATTGTAATGCCACCTGTTGGTTTTGTGGAAAGAGGTTAGCTTTGTGCTTGTTATTGTTTTATGATACAACCTGGATAAACCAATTTAGGGATCAGAAATGCCAGTAAAACTATAAAAAGCTGTTTCCTTAATTAACTCTACATCCCTGTTCCGTCTTTCATTACACAGGAGCAGCTATGAGCACTGAAAAAAGTTGAGCAGTTCTTTTTTTCCAGCTTATGTGGCCACCATGGGCACCGCATCCTCTATGGTCAGCCCAGGGGAGGTGATCGAGGACGGGTATGGGGGTGAAGGCGGGGAAGCCTGTGAGATACCCGTCGAGGTCAAGCCTAAAGCCCGACTCCTACGCAGTTCCTTTCGCCGAGGACCTCGTGTGATTGGGGCCAGTTTCAAATCCACAGGATCTGTGGACCTAGAGTATGCTGCAGAGTATGAAAGACTCCGGAAAGAGTACGAAATCTTCCGTGTCAGCAAGAACAACGAGATCTCATCCATGCAAAAGAAGGAAGCCAAGCTGGATGAGGAGAATAAGAGGCTGAGAGCTGAGCTACAGGTAAAAATAAACAAAATGCACGATTCTTCTGGCTTATCCTAACCACACAGTTACTGGCAGCAGTGGGCATTTGGATGACTCAATAGCTGGTGTGATGCTGGTTGTCATTTTCAATGTGACTACAGGCTCTGCAGAAGACCTATCAGAAGATCCTCAGAGAGAAAGAGGGTGCTCTTGAGGCAAAATATCAGGCTATGGAGAGGGCTGCCACCTTTGAACATGACAGGGACAAAGTAAAACGGCAGTTTAAGGTAAACCGCACCATGTGGGTTATAAATATTTTTCCATCATGCCTCATTTCAGAAGATGATCTAAGTTCATCCTCATACCCCCCCCCCAATGTCTTTCATCATCAATCATCAACAATAAATGAGCATAAAATGATCCAATTTGAAATAAAAGTCAGTATGATAGCACCAACATTTTCTGCTTATTTTCCCTACACAAATAGCTTTTATTCATCTTAGTTGACTCTATATTTTGGCCCTGGTTATCCACACCCTGACATGGCTCTGTGCCCCACAGTTTGAGAATCAGTGTAGTATAGCATTGTCTCTAATACTCACAATTGCAGCTTTAATGTTTTGGCAAAATGACCACCAGATTTTCCGGGAGACTAAGGAAAAGGAGATACAGGATCTCCTGCGGGCTAAAAGAGACTTGGAGGCCAAACTGCAGCAGTTACAGGCTCAAGGCATCCAGGTTTATGACCCAAATGACTCTGATTCAGATGACAACCAAACCACTGTCACTGGTAAGACAAATATTCCCAATATTGGGGTCTTTCTTTTATTAAGCCATCAATCTTTTCTGCATACCCTTCCTGTCCAGGGACACATTATTTATTTTATGTTAGCATAACTCATATCTAGGCTTTTGTTTTATATGATGATAAAACGCTGTACTGATTTGTTAAATGTATGTCTTTAGCTGCTGGAACACAGTGTGAGTACTGGACTGGTGGTGTGCTGGGAAGTGAGCCCTCTATGGGTAGCATGATGCAGTTGCAACAGACATTCAGAGGACCAGAGTTTGCACACAGTTTGATAGATGTGGAAGGGCCCTTTGCCAATGTGAGCAGAGGTAAGGAAACTTTGGGAGGGAAGAGTCTGTAGAAAGAGGAGAGGTATCATGATCTGGACTGTAGTCAGGGGAGAAGTAGTCATGTCACATGTTTGTCCCATTGTGGCGCCAGCAGCACCGCAAAAATAATTTTGCTTTCAGAGAAACTGACCTCTATGTGAGTTAGTTATTATAAATCTTTATTAGGTGATCTTCATTTGCATATGGGTGTTTTTTAAATCGCATATTCATTTCTCCCTTCATGGGTTTGACTTGTATATTTTCCCATATATGTCTGTCTTTGTCAGATGACTGGGATGCTGCTGTGGCGAGTCTGCTTCAGGTGTCACCCCACGTTCCCCAGGCCTTGTGGAGTAACACAGTGCGCTGCTACCTGATCTTCACCCAGGAGACCAAAGCTGAGCTGGATATTTTTATAAAGGTGGGTAAGATGAGCACTATAAGTCAGCAAAAACTGTAAATAGTCTGTTTTCATGGGATATGGGTACCATTTTCTTGCTTTTCACTGTTATGGGGCTGTTTCTTGGACATCGCTTAAAGCAATGCAGAGATAGGACTTAATGTACAGTAGTTAAACTCGTGTTGAAAAGTGATAAGCGCTCCTCCTAATTGTTCTTCAGTGAAATAGACAAAATAATAAATGTTTCTATTGACAAGTAGTGTTATGAAAGGCTGAACTGCTAAGATCACAAAATCACAAAAATTCTACTATAGTTTGTTTTTAATTTTATTTATTTATTGAGTTATTTATTCATTAAAAAATGGCTGTTCTGTGCTTCCATAAGGTCAGACCTGCATAAAAGTTTAAATATTTAATTTATCTTAGGAAGAAAAGGAAAGTTAATTAAAGACAACTTGATTTTGTCTGATGCTGAGAAGACCGGTGTGAGGGGATATGGATTTAAAATGGCACTTTGGTTGAAAAATACCTTTAATACCATTAACCAAGTCTGGGAAACCTGTGCTTAATGTTTTAATTACAGAAACACACATCTGTGTTGCGGCGAATATGTGAGAGTCTAGGCCATTTCTACCTTAATGTCTTCTTCCCAGAGGAGAATGCGGCTTCATACGCTGTAGAGCGCAAGCAGGAGATTGAAAGGAGTTCTATGTGTGTGCTTCTTCTCAAATCTGCGGTCCCTAGGTACGGTGAGTTTAGTATCTCACAAATTTACCACCTTGTAATAAAGACTGCACATTAAAATCTGTCTATTTTTTCAGAGATTAATTAAAATGTTTTCATAATATTCATGCATAATGCATTGCTGTAGCTCTGTGGTGGAGGACTGTGAAGAGGCTTTTGTTAAGAATCCAGATGGCCATCCATTGGTGCTCTACCTTAGGACTGAAGAAGATCGCAATTTGACTGGACCCATCAGGCAACTGCTAGAACGGGTCAATGCTGCAGACAAGGCTGCTAAAATCAAGGTGCTTATATGATTTTATTATTTTAAGTGGCTAAACGGGGTACAGGGGATAAGGAAGTGGTTCGTAAAGTGTCCAAGTTGAGATAATAGCTTACATTTACCTCAATCTTTACAAAATCTGTGAAAATGCACTCTATTAATTGATGTACAGTATAAATATATGTATGTGATTTTTTTTTTTCTTTTACAATAGTCTTTAATATCCAGAGTAGTGCTAACTTATGCTTTGCTTTTCTTTCTTTTTTTTAAACCATCTCACGCAACACATGTTTAACATAACTACACTAATAACTGTGGAGAAAAAGCAAATATTTTCTGTTTATTGCCTTTAAATGTAACCTAAAACTGTGAGTGTGCTGACCTGTTTTGAACATTACTAGGTAGTGGATCATAGTGGCTCTGCAGAGGAGGGGGCCAGCCTGATTTATGCTCAACTAGAGAAAGTCATCAAGCAGGTACAGACTACCATTTAACAACATCCTCAACATTTAACAACATCATCAATTCACAAAGCCTAAAGTCTATAGTATAATAATTTAATCTGAAACCTCCTGTGTCTGACTTTTTTCCTCATTATCTAGGAGTTGCTGGGTTTCGAAGGAGCAGATGTTGAGTCTAAGGACTCTGGGATGGACGAAGGGCGTGAGGAAGACTCGGGAGATGTGCTGTGGGACTTACATGACGAGCAGGAACAGATTGAGGCCTATCAGCAGGCTTGTAGCAGCACCACCTCACAATTAAGCTTCCAGAAGGTAGTGCAGTTCTTATCCATTTATCCATTCAACAAAATTTGTCAATTTTGTCCTCAAATCCTATTTTTCATTGATGTTACTAAGTCTGTGATGTATCAATGGCCTCAGTATATAGACCGTTTGAATGACATGATAGCTGCTCCCCCTCCCACACCACCACTCCTGGTATCTGGTGGTCCAGGCTCAGGAAAATCTCTCTTGCTCTCCAAATGGTAAGAACTAATTTCTTCATATATGCCATATACAATGTATATATGGTGAAGTCCTCTTAAGTAAAACTGTTGTATGTCTTGAGTAAACTTGTCTTGAGTTTCCAAACTTACTTTTAAGCTTTACATTTGGAAACCTTACAAAGTAATTATAACCTAATGATTAACTCTCCAGCCACTTCAGAACAACTCTCTTGCACTCTTGGAAAAAAAAGAATATTGTATTTTATATATAGTATATGGAAGAGGATGTTCTTTCTAATGACGTGGAACAATTTGGACTTTTTGTATGCTTTGTCTACATGCTAATTGTTCTTGAATTCTCTTTAGGATCGAGCTGCAGCAGAAGCAATCCCCCAACACCTTGTTTCTGTATCATTTTGTTGGCCGCCCACTTTCTTCAAGCTCAGAGCCAGTTCTCATTATCAAACGCCTCACAGTTAAAGTAAGGGATCTCTCCGATTGCCTCTTGTTAATGCTTTGTTCCACTGATGACTCTGCGTTACTTAGCAGCTGCGGGAAACTGTTTTTATGTCTGTCTGTTGTCACATAGCTGCTGCAGCACTTCTGGTCCATTTCTGGCTTGTCCATGGAGCCCAGTAAGATCTTGGAGGAGTTTCCCCGCTGGCTTGAAAGACTGTCAGCACGCCATCAAGGAAACATTATCATCATCATTGACTCCATTGACCAAATACAGGTTAACACTCATTACAACTATATTAGACTCAGCATTCAACCCAATTGTGTTTATTCTATCTGCTCTATAGTTTTGTCTGTATTACTGTTTGTCCCTTTCTACTCCAGCAAGCAGAAAGGCACATGAAGTGGCTGATTGACCCTCTCCCTGTCAATGTCAGAGTGGTGGTGTCTGTCAATGTAGAGACATGTCCTCAGGCTTGGCGGTAATACTCACTACGTGAATTCTCAGTATCCCAGTATTGGTCAAAATGGCTATTCATATGCTTTTCTATGACTATGTCTGTTTAGGTTGTGGCCCACACTCCACTTAGACCCATTGAGTCCCAGAGAGGTCAAAAGTATAGTCAATGCAGAGTGCCAGAGCATGGATCTCAAACTTACTAAGGATCAGGTCAATTATCACCCCTTCAAGGCCCTTTAAAGACATTTAAAATCCCTAGCAGTGGTATGTTTTTTTTTCTTTTTTTTTTTTTTAAAAATTTGATTTTTTTT
>VUQS01038113.1:19166-35652 GCA_015108495.1 Heterochromis multidens | reverse complement strand
TTTGATTTTTTTAACCCCCCCCCCCAAAAAAAAAAAAAAAAAGTTTGTCTGCAGTATCACAAGAAAACCTGGGTAAAGTCTTCAATCAATCTTAGCTGCACTCACAATATGTTCTAATCTAAAGAAAGTTGCAGGTGCAAGAAAGAGGCAGCTCATGCAGTGCCATCAGGCTACTGAGGTTCCTATGAGGTCACAAATTGTTGCATAGTGTTTTGTAGACAGTGTTGTCATCAAGTCAATGTCAACACTAAACTGGACAAACGTGACTGGGCTCTGTGACACCATACATTTGTATTTCCTCCTTATTTCATCATTAATTAAATATTGAGTCATAGAGAGTTTAATACGTACCTGCTGTGGTGGAACACAAACATCAGCAGGTATATTGCCACCATTTTGATTTAAATCTCCCATGTTTATGTATGATTTCATCATTCGTAGTAAGACATTACTGGGGAAAATATTTTGTCAGGAGTATTAAAAGGCAAAAAAGATTCAAATGAATATGAAATGCCATTTTCAAAAGTGTCTTTGAGTTTAGGTTTGAAATACCAAACTGGATGCTGATAAAATAGAAACACTGTGATTGGCTAAATATAGAAATTGCTGAAAGTCAGCTGTGGAAATGTTGGAAAAACAAAGACTGGCATCATTTCTATCACATGGCTCAGCGCTTGATATTGATCAGTGTCTCCAACCAAAGTGTTTCCAAACAGACAAAACCAGACAAAAACCTCCTGATCACCTTTTTTTCTTTTTAAAAAAAATCAGTTTCACTCTGTGTTTGAGTAACTAATCTGTTCAACAAACATCTGCCATCTGTTTCTGTATCAGGCTGGAAGTTATTTTTGAGGGTTAGGCAGGAGGCCAGTTGGCAGTGGGAAGCATGAGGAATGCATGAGAGAGTATGGGACGCACCAAAAGCTCACCCATTAAAGGTAATCACAGTGCTGGAACAGCTGGATGCTCTTCAGGAAGTCATCCACCTGGCTGAATGTGTTTATGAATAAACAGAGAGAGAAAACCCACATTATAATTTTTTATAATCCAACATCAAAAAGAAGAGTCAATTTGTGATGTGTTTTTACACTTTAGCTGTCAAGATACACAAACTGTAAATGCCTGTGCCAAGTTCTTCTGTTCATTTCAGTTCTGCCACTTGTAATGAAAGTATATATAATAGCCCCAACTTCCTAAAACTACCAAGCAACAAGCGTTAAGCAAACCATGTGCAGATTACAGGCTTTTTTTTTTTTTTAAATGGAGGATTGTGTCACAATAGAAAACTTGAGCTAGACACAGTTAAAAAATAGTGCCAGCCTCCCATTTCACAAAGGATTGTCAGTAGCAAGTTACAGACAAATTTGTTAGTTGCACACATAGACTGCATATAAAAGATGGATGTATCCACTGTGCTGTCACCCAATGATTGCTGTTTTTAAACTGGACACAAAGAGTGAGGGACACTGCTACCCTAAAGCATACCCTGCATTATCCTCCTTCTTGACTCTCATGGAAAACACAATTTACAAACTGATGCTGTATTCACCAAGACTTGAAACTAGTGAGTAGAGTCACATAGACTACTAGAGGACTTGCCCCCTGCTGGCATTTAGAAAGAATGCATGTTTAACTCTTTCCCCCTTGAACACCTACTAGGGGTAATCCATGTTTCTCTTTTATGAACTGAGCAGTTTCTGTCATATTTCAGAAGAAATTGTTTCCAGAACAAAATGACTGGGTGTGCATCAGAAGTTAGTGAGGGTGATCTCTGCCTATACACCTTACTAGGGCTACACTTGGAAAAAGCTATTCTAATGGTCGTCGAACCACATCTTTATTGATATATATTGAGGCTTTGAGTCTCATTAAGGGTGCAAGGAAGGTCGTCAAATGTCGTCTTTATGAGGGAAAGAGTTGAGGTACTTCTGCAATTTTCAGACCTGAAAGCTACATCCATTTTTTATATACAGTCTATGGTTCACAGTCCTCTCACATGCTTACAAGTATGAGGAGCTATAAGTGCCAAATTTATTATCCATTTTATATCAATTTAATTAAAAAAAAAGAAAACATGGCAGTACAGACCAAAGACCAACCACCTTTTGGTACAAGCCTTTATGTGATAATTGCTTTCTACAAATAAGGCCTTCTAGAGTTGGACAAGCTAACACTCCTGACAGAAAAGAGAGTAAGATGGGAGTTTTAATGGCTGTATGTTGGAGAGATTTTATATTTTTTTTAACTTAGCACCCATTGTTCTGCTGCTTTGGCTTCACTTTTCAAACCTGGTGCCTATGTCTGTCTGTTATATCAGTCTCTGATTAAATAGTCTAGAGCAAATAGTCTACAGCTATGCTAGCAGCTCTGCTGGTTTGTTTTCATCCATCAGTATGCATGCACAAATAATTTTGTACACAAATACCCAAAGCAGAAATGCTGCAAATTCTGAAAACATCACAGAAGAATGACTGAGGCTGAAAATCAGCAACATGCAGCAAAATGCAATGGCGACAGATGTGGTGGATAAATGTCTTCGACACAGAATGAAGCTTTTGTTCCAGTGGAAAGAAGCTTAGCTTGTGAGGTTGTGCATGCTTACATTTATTAGCACTTAATAAATTACAGCTGATTTGGATGGGAATGTCCTTAGTCTAATTTCTGTTTTAAAAGTATAGGGAAAACTACAATTTTGTTTATGGTGGTGTTAGATGAAAAGCCAAGAGACCACCAGTGTTAGGTGACCACTGATACACAGACCAGTTTCATCACAATCCATCTAAAGTCTGGGATAATAAAAGTCCTGATTCAGCATTAGAAGTAATGAGATGATATAAAATTTTATAGCAGTCCATCCAATAGATATTGTGATATCTCAGTCTGGAAAGTGGTGGAAAAATCAGCTGACTGGCCAACATACTGACCAGTGATAAGGCTTAAATTGCACCTTGACTAATGATGTGAGCTTTGATGTGAGATGAATGGCAGTCAGTCAGAGATCTGTGCGAATGAAAGATTATCGGAAACCACACAGGCTCTGCAGATAATGACAGACAAAACCTAATGATTGCTTGTGATGAAACATCATAAAATAATGCCCCCTCCAGCAATAACTTGTTACATCATTAACAGAAGAATTGCATGCAGTTTACCTTTGATTTCAATTGCATCACCTTCCAACTCTTTGTGACCCTGTTGCACCAGTTGTTTTATCAATGTAATCCCTTGTTAAAGGTACAGTGTGTAAAATCTCACCACTAGCTGTCAGTAGATTGCAGTCAACTGAATTCTGTTTTCTTAGCTTTCCCAATTCAAGTACATAACCCTGTGGCTGCTGTAGAACAAACAACTCGAGCCGCCATTCATCTGTAGTTAGTGTAACCTGTCAGTGCCAATATGCTGGGTGTCCACGGCTATTTACTCTGGAGGAGGTTGTAAAACACTTTTTTAGGACACTCGAGCCTAACATTTGCTGGCATAATACGTTTATGACCAGCTATTGTTGTTTAGCAGGAGATGGGAGGGTCGCATATCTAATCTGCTGGCAATAAATAATTGTGACAATATCAGGAATAAATAAGCAGGTTTATGCACGTTTTCATGTGTTAGAGCCCTGACTTCAGTTCAGGAGAGGAGGAAGAGGATGATATTTTATCCAGATTCCGATCATTTTGTCTCTTTCCTTTGCATTTTTGCTTATTTGGTGAAGGGGATCCCCGACGATAAAACATAGGTATGAGGTCCTCCACAGCATGCAAACGTCTACGAGTTCTCTTCTTCTCCGCCTTTGGTGTACTTCATATGTGGCCGGTCTCTAGCCACAGACATAAAACACAATTAGGCTAAATGGCGATTTCCATCTCGTTCACTGTATTCAAGATGGCGGGTCAACATGGCAGTTTCAACAAACCAGCCCCGTACTCCTATGTATTTTTAGTGGATTAATTCTAAGTTTATGAGGATGCATCGTGCATTTGTTGGAAGATGTAATTACATACTAATCAATGTGTATTTATGAGTACAATATTCTTTTTTTTTCTATTAAATAACCTCAAAAAGCACTGACTGTACCTTTAATAACGGGCTTGTATTGAGGAGCTGCCTTAATATACATTCTGGACTCATGCAGTGTGCATTATACACAGTAGCCCCTTTTTTGTGTGTGTTTTGATTCTAGTTTATCCCTAAGGAGCTTTTCTGGGCAGGAGGAGACAGCAGACAAAGACAAATACAATTACTAGGAATCAAAACAGTCAAAAACACATGGTTTTCTCTCTTACCTCCATTTATTCAGCTGCATACTGACATCAACACCTGGCCATACTTCCTGCACTGCAGCTGATGGTAAAGGATTCACAAACGTGGTTGTTAAATGTAATTAGAGCCAGACTTTATGGAGTAGGGAAACCATACCTACTGATTTCATCTGCCCTTGTCAGCATATACTGTAGGGTAGAGAGCTCAGATCAAGTTTAAGCATGGTGTGTATAAGACTGATCTGGTGAGTATGATGAGTGGACACCTCTGTAAAATAGACAACAGAGGTGCGGATACTGAGTTTCAAGCCATTTATTTTGAAGGTAAAATCACTTTTGTGTATTTTTCTCTTGGCAGAAAGGTCAACATATAAGCAGTGGAAACACAATAAAATGCCTATAAGCAAGTTAATGAATCATACAGATCTTACATGAACGATGATATGAACCACACACACTCTTTCTGTGTATTTTGTTTTCTCAGCCCTCTGCTTTTATGGTCATGAGGAGCTCATGCAGATCAGACTGTTCACAACACCTGGATACTTGAGGGTGGTGGTGGTGGTGGGGTGGGGTATTTAAATGCCAATCCATTTGCATTTCTATTATTATTCATCTTTAAAAAAAAAACATGTTCTAAAGCCTCAAAAAAGAGCAGAAGTCTCAGATTTCAATATACTGGAGATTATTATTTTACAGTCATGCAGAAAACATGTTGCCTATCCCTCCTGCTCTTTTTTTAAAGTGAAATAAATAGTCTGAAACAAACCTTCTGGACATTGACTGTCACTCTGAAGGAGAATATTTATGAAATAGGGAACTCTTATAGTTGGTGTGACCATTATGAATCCCTTCAAGAAGAGACTGTCTAAAAAAAATTTCCAGGATATCCATGTTGAAAGATATAATTTCAAAAAAATGAGTAATAGCTCACTGAAAAGATTAACACAAGAGATAGCTTTAGCCAGCAGACGAAAAGCACAAAAGTCAAAGTGCAAGGCAACATGAGAGCTTCAGGTGAAAATGTTAGTCGCTTGTGTGATGCTGTGCTCACCTGCCTGGGCCTCTAATGCATGTTGACCTTTCAGCCCCTTTAAATAACTATTGCCCTGGGCCAATTAACTCTACCTACAATGAACTTTGTGTGTTTTTTTTTTAACATAAAGAACAACCTTTCCCATAATTAACCATTCCACAACTCCCAGAAGTCATTCCACTTTTAAAAAGTGGCAACATTTAAGAGGAAAATCTGAACAAGAACCACATTTCCTCCTTTTAGGTACTTTTAATAAGCTATAACTGTTGTTGTTTGGACTCTGAACAGACCAGCTCAGAGGCGTTGTGCCTGCTGTGCACCTTCAGCACCAGTAGAGGAAATGGGTGGATGCTTTGGAGGGGTTCCTGAGGGACGCTGGACTTCCAAGTTTGCTACATGCATACATACATGACTGCACTCTTTTGCTTTTTCTCTCTCTCTCCTATGAGTCCATACATGACCTTCCCCCAATCCCACAAATCAATGGGCCCTTTCACTGATCACTCTTCATAATGACCCACTGTTAGAGCCCATGGATATTTGGGGATGTGGAAGAAGAGAGAGCTTTAAGCTGCAGCTTTTCTGTTTTGTATTATTAAACAGGCTGAAGTAACATGTATATATTTCAAGAAAGACCTCAATCATAATAGACCATTCTGAGTCAAGTTAGCCCAGAACATATCCTGCGGAAGGTATTACTGAGCCTTATAGATAACAGGCTCTATGAATGTGTCAAGTGTGGCTATAATGATAATGCTTCCATACTAGTTGTCTGCCTTTTCTCGCATCTTTCATTTTAAGTTTTATTATTTTTATCTCCACTTTTTGTTTTTGTTTTTGCTTTAAAAAATTATATACCTATACACTTACTGGCCACTTTATTAGGTACATCTTGCTTGGTCCTGGTTGGACCCTCTTTTTCCTTCAGAACTGCCTTAATTCTTCATGACATAGATTCAACAAGGTGCTGGAAACATTCCTCAGAGGTTTTGGTCCATGTTGACATGATAGCATCACACAGCTGCTGCAGATTTGTCGACTGAATTGATGTGAATCTCCCCTTCCACCACGTGCTCTATTAGATTAAGATCTGGTGACTGTAGAGGCCATTTGAGTACAGTGAACTCACTGCCATGTTTAAGAAACCAGTTTGAGATCATTTGAACTTTGTAACATGGTGTGTTATCCTACTGGAAGCAGCCATCAGAAGATGTGTACACTGTGGTCATAAAGGGATGGACATGGTCAGGTAGTCTGACATAATCTGTGGCATTTAAATGGTTCACTTGGTACTAAGGGGCCCAAAGTGTGCTAAGAAAATATCCCCAACACCATTACACCACCAGCAGCAGCCTGAACCGTTGATACAAGGCAGGATGGATCCATGCTTTCATGTTATTTACACATTCAAATGTCACAACAGGAACTGAGACTCATTAAACCAGGCAACATTTTTCTAACATGCTCTTCTATTGTCCAATTTTGGTGAGCCTCAGTTTCCTGTTTTTAGCAGTGGCACCCAGTGTGGTCTTCTGCTGTTGTAGCCCATCTGCTTGAAGGTTCGACATGTTATGTGTTCAGAGATGCCCTTCTCCATACCTTCATTGTAACAAGTGGTTATTTGAGTTACCGTTGCCTTCCTATTAGCTTGAAGCAGTCTGGCCATTCTCCTCTGACTTCTGACACCAGTGAGGCATTTTCACTCAGAGTACTGCTGCTCACTGGATATTTTCTTTTTTTTTGGACCATTCTCTGTAAACTCTAGAGATGGTTGTGTGGGAAAATCCCAGTATATCAGCATTTTCTGAAATACTCAGACCAGCCCATCTGCCACTAACAGCTAACCAAAGTCCCTTAAATCATCTTTCTTCCTCATTCTGATGCTCAGTTTAAACTTCAGCAGGTCATCGTGACCATGTCTACATGACTAAATGCATTGAGTTGCTGCCGTGTGATTGGCTGAATAGATATTTGCATTAAATGAGCAGTTGAACAGGTGTACCTAACAAAGTGTGTATATACTAATTAGATGCCAGTTAGCGTGCATGCTACCCTCCACATTAGATGCTAGTTTGCTCGCTTGCTACCTTACAGTGGGTCCATCCAAATCTTTAATGTCAAGAAACCATAAACTAAATAAATACATGTATTTAAAATTACAAATTAATAAATGAAAAAATTAAATCAGAAAGCACACAAATATTAGAAACAATACAAATCCCAATGAATACAGATGCAATTTAAATAGAAATAGAAATTTTAGTCACAATGTATAGATTTATTAATGCTTGCATTTATTTTTAATATTCATTTTCATACATTTAAATGCCATGTTGCCTTATCTAGCAAGTGACTGACTCGTTTTACTTCCTTATTTTATTTCCTTATTTTGGATTTTGGCAGTTTTAGTCCTCCATACAGGCAAAACTAAGTGGTTTTGCACTTTCGCATAGGCTTTACTTTTTAAACCCTGTGGCTACATCCATCTTTTATAATCAACAGCTTAACCTGGTACACAGTGCAATGTGTGCTTGTTTAAAAAATGAAAAAAACAAACAAAAAACATGTCTTGTATCAGCCTGCATATGCTTTTCAGGGTGGTAACATTTTCAGCTAAAAATCAGCAATAGCTTCAGATTACTGCATTTTAAGGCTGTTAATAAAGTTATGTGTGTATTTCTGTGTGTGTATGTGTGCATGCAGGAACATGTGGGTTGGTTTTAGCCTCTTTAATAATGACTTTACTAACAAAACGAGGAATACCATTGAACTCAGTGTGACTGCAGCAGTGAGGCCATTGTTTGTCACTCAGAAGTGAACATGGCATTGAACAGGAGCGAATGAAGATTCAGCTCAAGAGTCAAACTACTGAATGGCATTGGGCAGAATGATCCAAAGAGGCGTCATCATCCACTTCAACAAAACCCCCTTTCTTCTCCAGGAAAGACGACAGAGATTAGTGTGTACTCACACAGTGTGTTTATAGAACCTTTTTGTTCCTGCACAATATCTGAGTCTCTTTCTGTCAACATACAAACTCTTTTCCAGTCTTTTCTAATTCCCTTGCTTTCTTTTTTAAAGTGTGAAATTATTCCAGACCTGACAGTATTTGCATATTATTGCATATTTACAGTGCTGTGCAAAAAACTGTGTGTGCCACCCCAATTTTGTTTGCATTTTGTTAGGAAAATGGGAAATAAGTGCAATTATTTATTGAAATATGTGTGAGCATAAATGGAAACACAGTAAATAAGGCAACAACAGAGTTTGTGCAATTCTGACAAGCTTGAAAGTCAATATTTGGTATGATCACCTTTATTCTTCAACACAGCCTGAACTCTCTTTGGCAGCTTTCTTGTATTTTCTTTAAGTACTCTGGAATAGTTTCCAGGCTCCTTCATTCAAAAGCTCTTCTTTGGATGTTGGCTGCCTTTTTCTTCTGCTCTCTGTCAAAATGATCTCACACTGCTTCAATAATGTTGAGGTCTGGGCTCTGGGGAGGCCAATCTATGACTGATAGTGTTCCATTATGAGTGTGTCTATCCAGGTATGATTCTACTGCATTGGCAGTGTGTTTGGGATCTCTGTCATGCTGAAAAATGAAGCCATTGCAAATCAGATTGTCCAAATTGTATTGCATGGTGGATCAAAATCTGACAGTACTTGGATGGATCAACTGAAGGGCCAGATGCATCTCTCAGTTCCTGTGTCAGGTCTTTGCTGGATTTTTTCCTGTTTCTTAAGAACATGACTTTCAGATACTGCTCATCTGCTGTAGATTGTTTTGGGTTTTTTTAGGCATGCCACGTCTTCCTTCGTCCTCCACATGTCCAGTCTCCTCAGATTTTTTTTAAGACGTGCTAGGTTTTCAGCTAATTGCGCTTTGGGAATCACCTTGTTGGTGCAAAATACTATTTTATGCCTGTCAAACTGTGTTATCTTTGGCATTTTATTTATTTTTGTAGATTCAACTAAACAAATGGGAACAAACTGTGTGTTTTTGTGACAGGCTGCTAGCAACAAAGTGCCTAAAGGTACTTTTTTTGTTTAATTTACACAGGTGATATTTGCATCTGGCTCTTTTAGATGCAAGCGTCTGACCATGAATTTTGTCATGAGGATACAGGAAAGGCTCTCTACTGATCACTGTTCCATGAGCGTCATGTTTGTGCAGGTGTTGCTGCACAGTACATCAGTGCACTTCAAGGTCTGCTAAATCTTCCAGAAGGTGTTTTGCAATCAAATAGGGGTTTGATTTCCCTTTCTAACAAATCTCCCAAGCAGCTGTCTGGAAAAGTTTCCTTGGTCTTCCAGACCTCAGTTTAACCGTTATCTTTCCCTGTTAACTGCTATTTCAACAAAAATTCCTTTCCTATCTTCTCATAGCCTTCTCCTGCTTTGGAGACATTAATTAATTGTCTTCATTTTGTTTGAATGCTGAGCAGCTACTTAGAGGAATGATTATAACTGTTAAATATATGGTTAAATATGGTTTGAAATATGACATTGTTGACCATCTAAACCGTTCCTTTGTGAGAGTCTGTCTTCTTTAACTGTTGCATGCCACTGCAGCCCATGCATTGTCAAAAACTAGGTTTGTTGACTTTCCTCTAATAGCTCAGTTTATTTCATTTGTAAGCTGGACTTTAACGGCACACATTTACATCAGAAGCTATGAATGGGTCCTTCTTTGATCAGATCTGTCCTTCTAAATAATAGCCCCTATCTGGAACACAAATACCTTTTTCTCCCTGTGTTCTCCTGCTCCTCAAATATCTCAAGCTCTGGCAGCGTGTTGGGAAATGAAAACACCTCCTCAGTCCAAATCTCTTCTCTAAACAAGAGGTCTGTCAGAGATAAATGTCACATTTCGCCTTGTTTGTCTCAGCATGTCTAAACAGCTTCATCCGACTGGGACACACCATAGAGTTGTTACCCTCAATAACAGGCATGAATTGTTGGTTCCACTTTCCTCCGTGCTGCCAAATAATCCTCACTGATGATCCTGTATAATCTGCAAAATATATGTTTGCTGTTAAGGTTATTGCACAGTGTAGGGAACTGATTTCAAGCCAACTTCTTGTGCAAACTTTAAAGTGTAACCCTACCTTTTGTATACACGTTAAAATGATAAGAGATAAGGTTTCTGTTTGTATTTGTCTTACTTCCACTTTTTGAGCCCAGATTTCTCAGCTATATTCTGTGTTTTGACACTAATGGGATGGATAAGGAGGGAAGACATTTCTAAAGAAGGGTTCTGAAACTTCACTGCCTGCAAGAGCTGACACACCATCATGTATGTTCAGTAACTGTATAAGAAAATTTCTGTATGTCTGTGGGAGAGGTCAGTGAAAGCACAGCCCTATTTTTAGTTGACCTTTTCAAAGGAGACTTGGATCCTAAATGCCATTCCATTCATGCTCTTTGGGTCCGATGAACTAACCTCCACTGTACAGGAACACATATTACAAGATAATCAGTCACAGCTGGAAACCTCAAGTGTCCAAATACTATGCAAAAAGAAAAAAGGAACTCTTGTTTCCTACCTGCAGGGCAGATTTATTTTCCTCAGTGGAAAACGGATCAAGGACATGTATGGTGGATGTTTCGGGTGTGTCATGGATTTTTTTTCTTTTTGAAGGAAGAGATTATGAGCAGTCAGTGTAAATGCGAGGCCACACACAGCAACTCTCAGGGCGTAGATGTGGATCAGTTTTAAAGGACGAGTTCTGTGTAGAATGCAGATCTACACATCTTTAAAGTCTTTGAGAAGATTTGCATAAAATTTAGTGCAGATATACAAATGGATGTGCTGTTGGTTTTGTTGTCAATCAGGCAACTTGTAGCCACACTAACAAAGGCAAAACCAATCTGTCATTCTGAAAATTTACTCAACAGCAACGGGATGGACTGAAAAGAAATCTGATACACACAACATAGTCAGCGGTTCTTGTGTTGCCCTGACTTCCTCTAGTACCATCGTCAGGTTGACAGTTGTGGTTTTTGGTGAAAACATAACACAGTTTGGTGCAAACATTCATGTTCTTTTTAATCCTGAGCAGATTTTTATTTTTTTTAACCCTGTAATGCCAAGTGTATCATATTTGATACATGAGACTTCTATATCAGTGTGATCTCTTCCCCCCCCCCCAAAAAAAACCTAACTAAATGCACAATACATTTTTAAGCAGTAAACTGAAAAAAAAAAAAGCCGGATGTAGAAAATATGATACAAATTAAAACTCATATATGCAAATTAATATTTAATTTCTTTTTTTGTTTTTATTTGTCAGAAGGTTCAAGAAACACTCAATTTTCAAAAAATTTGAATTTTTTGGCAATTATTTCATGGTTCAGGCTTTACAGGGTTAAAGAAGTTTATTTCATCTTTTTGTTAGAGTGTTTTCTTCTTCTTCTTTACACTGTCCATTACAGCTCACAAAATCAATGCCCTGGCTGTAGGCCAGGAGTCAAAAAATTATCATATTTGTGAAAGCAATCAAGCATGTGAAGTCTTCCAGACTCACTGAAAAACAGCAATGCAGCATCATTTCAAGTTTTTGCGCAGCAACAATATGAAAGAGTGAGCTGTTTAGTATTTATATAGTGGCAGTAATGTGACCTGCCTTCACATGTTTGCAGGAAAACTGCAGCTGCCTGTTCATTTGCACAGGAGATTCAAAGGAGCACGTGTGACTTCAGTGAGCCTTTCAACATTTACAGTCTGGTCTCTGAAAGCGGGCATGCTAACCGTTTACCCAAATATTTACTATTAAAAAGGTTATAAACTGAACGTAGATCTAAGAGAGACCTTTGACTAACTGACCCATTACTATACATATATACAGTATTAACATTTTCATGTGTGTGTGAAAGAGAGGGAGAGAGAGCGAGGGAGTCAGTGAGGCAGAGAACCCCTATCAGATCAATGGTGGTCTGTTTACTCTGCTGCAGCGCTAAAAGAACATTCAGTTGTCAAAATAAGACCTGTGGAAGTGAACTGTGGGTCAGTGAGTTGGTTTATTAGTGTGGTTTATGTGGAGGAGTAGGCCATCTTTAATGTGTACCGCTATGTACAGTAAAAAGGGCAACAAGGTTCTCTGAGCAGGCATTTTAATCACAAACTGCATATAAAATATGAAGGTAGCCACCGTGACGTCACTCATTGGTTTCTGGATTCCACATTTTGAAACTTCAACGTTAGCATTTCGGGCACCCCCGCTGGTTTTTAGGAACCAGAAGTTACGTATTTAGATGAAGGGGTGAGGTGAGGATTTATCAGCTAATGCAAGCAAGCGTGGTTAGCAAGCTGAATCCATAAACGGTACATGTGCAATGCACAGATATCAGCTAATGTTGATGAGTAAATGCTGCTAAAGGCACCAATACAAAGAGGGGTTCAGTTCAGTGAGTGACTTACCGAAGGTGAGGTCAGAGAGACAGCCAGTGACATCTGCCTTGTGTTAACACACCTGTCAATCAGGGCAGCCAAACCAAAGATGTTATGAAGGGGAAAATTAGCTACAGAACCCAAAACTGTTTTATACACCAGGCTGCAGATGTGTTCATTTCAAAACTGAAGTTGAGCATTTTAACAAGGGAGTGTATGGGGATTGACTTGCTTTTGGAGCCAGCCTCAAGTGGCCACTGGAGGAACTGCAGTTTCCAGCACTTCAAGCTCTCAGACTGCTTTGTTTTGATAGGAAACAAAGCTTTGTGCTGCTTTAATTTGATCTCTTCCAGACAATAAATCACTAAGAACAGGAAATCACCAGCAATCTGATAAATTACTATGTATGAGTGAAGGCAAATATTTGCTCAAGGATCAAAGTCAATAAGGAGGCCTGTCTCCTCAAAACGCTGTGTACACCATTAAGAACCACACCCATATACTGGTTTACTGCTGCAAAGGTTTGTAACGTCTGATCCTGACTACCCACACACACCAATAAGCATCCATCTACTAGTCAAAGCGCAAAGGTAGTACTTCCTGTCAGGGTGTGACACCCAACACAAAAGAACCCCTGTCCCCACAGTGCAGCCCTAACCAGAAATATCACTCACTGCTTTTCTATTTGGAAGATACAGGGCTGGGAGCATAAACCCGATCTCCCTCTCTCTCTCTCTCTCTCTGAGTGTTTTTCCCTCCTCTTCTTTGACCTTTGACCTTGAATTTAACCGAAAACAGGAACATTTACTGTGTCTTTGTCTTTCTGTGTTCAGATTATAATAACAGCGGTCACAGTTTGTTATGCTGTTGAGTGGCCTCCCAAATACACAATTATAATTATGCAAGATGCAGTCCTACAAACAGATTTGTTCTTAAGTGGCACCTATGAGAAGTTCAGGAGAAGCCGTGGCTTTCACTAGCTTTTCTCCTGCTTAGAATTTTCTCTTAGGTACAAACATAATTCACGAGCAAATTCATGAACGGATAGGTTTCATTTTGTGCTGCAAAGATGAGTGCTATCACCTACTGTACACACTAATATTCTGTAGTCTAATATGAAAACTTGATCCAGCCGTCTTAGCTAATTATAGGCCAATCTCCAACCTTCCACTTATTTCAAAAACTCTTGAAAGAGTTGTTGTAAAACAGCTGGGTGATCATCTGAAGATGAATGGTCTACTTAAAGAGTTTAATAAGGTTTTAGAATTCATCATAGCACTGAAAAAGCACTGGTGAAGGTTAGGAATAACCTTCCTATGGCCTCTGATGGTTGACTCATCTCTGTGCTTGTCCTGTTGGACCTCAGTGCAGCATTCAATGCTTGATCATAGCATTTTACTACAGAGAGTAGAATACAGTGTTAGTATTAAAGGAAATGCACTGCAATGGTTTGAATCATATCTATCTGATAGACTTCAGTTAGTTATGTAAATGGGGAGTCTTGTTTACACATGAAAGTTAGTCACAGAGTACCACCGAGTTTTGTGCTGGGTCCAGTACTTTTTACGTAATACATGCTTCCCTTAGGCAATCTCATTAGAAAACAGTAACACTGTGAGGAGCCTAGAAGTCATTTTTTAATCAGGATATGTCCTTTAATCGCACATTAAACAAACAGGACTGCTTTTTATTCATCTGCACAATATCTCTGAAATTAGAAACATCCTGTCTCAGAGTGATGCTGAAAAACTAGTTCATGCATTCTTTATTTCTAGGCTGTTCTACTGTAATTCATTATTATCAATCAGGTTGTTCCAGTTAATCCAAAGTGCTGCAGCAAGAGTATTGACAGAAAGAAAGAGACCATATTCCTCCCACATTAGCTTCTCTTCATTGGCTCCTTGTTAAATCCATCACTGGGTTTAAAATTCTTCTCCTAATAGACAAAGTTTTGAATAATCAGGCCCCGTCATATCTTAAAGACCCCATAGTACTATAATACATAAAAGAGCACTTCACTCTCAGACTGCAGGCTCACTATTAGTTCCTAGAGTTTCTAAAAGTAGGAGTCAGAACCTTCAGCTATCAGGCCCCTCTACTATGGAACCAGCTCCTAGCCTGGATTCGGGAGACAGACACCCTCTCTACTTTTAAGATTAGGCTTAAAACTTTTCTTTTTGATAAAGCTTGTAGTTAGGGCTGGATCAGGTGACCCTGAACCCTCCCTTGGTTATGCTGTTATTGGCTCAGACTGCTGCATGACTTCATGTGATGCACTGTCATGCACTGAGCACTTTTTCTCCACTCACCTCTTTTCACTCCCACATGTTTATATACCACTGCAGCATGTCATTAAATTTTTGTCCTCCCTCTCTCATAGTCTGTGTTTTGTCCTGTCTCCCTGTGCACTCTTTTTTCTTTTCTCTTCTCTTTGTTCTTTTTTCTTTCCCCTCACCCCCCAACTGGTCGCAGCAGATGAGCCTCGTTCTTCCTGTTAAAAAGGAGTTTCTCCTTCCCACCATCGCAAAGTGCTTGCTCATAGTGGGGTTGTTTGATTGTTGGTTTTCTCCAGAATACAGTAGGGTCTTTAATTTACAATATAAAGCACCTTGAGGTGACTGTTCTTGTGATTTGGCTCTATATAAATAAACCTGAATTGAACTGAAATTGAATCATCAGTCTGAGAGTTTGTCCAGTTTGGTGAAGTGGGGCCATTCACATGAACAAGCCTCACAGGAAAAAGAAAAAAGAAAACAAAAAAGAACAAGAGACATTATAGTTTAACATTTTTCACCTGTACTAACATCTGCCCCATGCAAGCAAGGATGGGTGTTTGAAATATCTGAGTTGAGCAAATATTTAATCTTGTGTACAGTGTGCATAGTTTGCTATTGTAAGCCCATATTTACATCACACCGGTACAGAAAAGCATTTTGCCATAGCTGAACTTTACCTCCACCTTTAGTTACTAAAGAGTCGACCACATTTCACCATGACCATGACCATTCAACTGCATGCATAAAGGACAGCCAAACTCTGTGTGGACTGACACATAAATGTTTGACCCTGACTAAAATTTAGAAACAGTTTGTGTTGAAATGCACTTTGGAGTGGGTGGGCGGGTCAGAGTGTCAGTTCAGTTTTCTGAACATTCAACTTTTGGGCCCTCGAGCAACTGGTTGAATTTGGGGTGTCAAAAATTCTGGTCAGCTGCAGTGCAGTTTGAGCAGGTTTGTCAAAATTCCAGTGTGTTCTGTTAAAAAAATAGCGTTTTCTACGGTGGTCCTGATAGGTCAAACGGACTGCAACTTAAGAAAACACCAGCAAATAGAAAAACACTGCAAAAGCAAACAAAACACAACGAAAATTGAATAAAAAAACAACAGAAGTAGAAAAAACAAAATCTCACAAAACACAACAGAAATGTTTCTGGGGGCACAATAGTGTGACGGACCAGCTGTGGAAGTGACAGAAACCAAAAGGTGAAGGTTCGCACTGAGACACGCTTAAAAGAAGCTGAAGGTTCATCGGTGTTGTGAGGGAGCAAAAGATGCAAGATAATGTGTGTTTTAATCACATGATTCATAAATACTGTAGATACATGTTTGCTATTAGCTGTTTCCTGTTAGCTTATCACTTCCGCAGCTGTTCCGTCACGTTATTGTGGTCCCAGAAACACTTCCGTTTTGTTTTGTGTGCTTTTGCAGCGTTTTTCTATTTGCTGGTGTTTTCTTAAGTTGCAGTGCATTTGACCTTTCAGGGCCACCGTAGTTTTGTGTATCTCACAAGTATTAGCTTTACCCG
>VUQS01038111.1:0-15115 GCA_015108495.1 Heterochromis multidens | reverse complement strand
TTTGGCGCATCATTAAACGGAAAATACATCAAAGACAAAACATTTGTCATGTTATCTATGTTCTGTTGTGAAGAAAATATTGGCTCATTGGAAGTCCTTTGGTTTTCATTTTGTTCAAATTTAAAGAACAGCCTAACTTTTCCAGCATTCAGGTTGTACTTAACAACACATAAAAAAAGATTTCATGTTACATTCTGTAACTTAAAACAATACAAAAAGTGTTTGCAATGACATAGTCTAAAATCTCTTTTTAAACAATACACAGCGAACCTCAAATCATGGTGTCCTCCATATTGTTGGCTTGGTTGTAGTTGTTACTATGCCAACTGTCAGTGAGCTATGTCATTTTACCATATTGGCTGTGCAAGTACAATTAGAAAAAAGGGGTAAAGGGGGAGCCTCTGAGCAACCCCAGAACTGTTTGGTTTGAAAGGCCAGACAGGACAGAGATATGGCACTTAATGAATCCTTAATAGAAATGTCCACTAGAATCCTTCAACACTAGAGGTGAGTATCCGCTGAGCAGTGGGAAGCATCCCTGCGTTTCCCAGAGACAAGCTTCAGTTCTAAGCAAAAGCCTTGCTCAAGTGCACTTCGGTGAATTTATATATTTCTTAACAATTTAACTAAGCTCTACTCAATTTAGGGGCTCAGAGAAACACTAAAAGCAAAGTTAGCTGATGAAAATCTCAGTTTTGCGTTGCATAACTGTGCAAAAGAAGAGGAGTGAACAAACTTTTACATGATGATGGCAACAGAAATAAAGTCAACCGAATATATTACAATTCAACTTAAGGGCAATATTTGTAGCAAATTACAGTTCATTCGAAATGAATCATGCATCCCTGAAGAGTCATCCTCTCCAGACGTTGTCTATTCCATCAGTGCACCAGATTTCTTGGCAATTCTGCTAATAGCCAGAGATATTTGATTCTGAACCAAAGTGGCAGACTGATCAACATAAAAAACAACTTTGCCATCTCTTAAGCAACAGTAAGCGTATACCATCACTGTGGTTTCACAGTAACTATTAAAGCAATAATAGGAGAAAGTAATAAGAGAAAATGTGGCTCCAAAGCAGTTGCCTGTAATACCACGCATCTGCTAAATTACTCTGTGATGACTGTGTGTGTGTGTGTGTGTGAGAGAGAGAGAGTGAGTGTGTGCTCCTGCATGCTACTGTGTCAGTATAGGAAATATTTTTAAAGAATTGAAAAATGCTTGTGGTTTCAGATTGTGTCAGCCTTGTCTGCTTTTGGCACAAAGATCATCCATGATGATGTGCTTTAAACTGAAAGATTTTGCACTTTGAAACACATTTTTACTATTTTACTTAGGGTGAACTATTTTACTTGGACTAACTGTAAGGTTTGAAGGTTGCCGAATCTAGTGTTCTTTGAAATATTCACACTGCTTTTTTTTTTTAGTAAGTCTATGTTTCTTCATTTGTGGTTTTCAATTGTCACATGATGTACATTTTCCATACCCATCCATCTATTTCAGTTCTTCCATGGCAAATTTATAGAGGCAGACAGCCATACAGCTTTAAAATAACTTGTAAGACGTAATAGCCTAGCAGCAACTTCAGACTGTCCTGCCTCAAGCTCTGATTGACCATCTGATTGATTACATATTATTTACTGCCAAGAAACACACACACACACACACACACACACACACACACACACACACACACACACACACACACACACACACAACACATTATGTTGTTCTAAAATTTCCAAATGCCAGTGGCCATATTGTCTCTCCATTTCAGTCCCCTGCTGGATTCGTGCTTCATTAAAGAGAGCCATGGTTGCCATGGAAACATTCACCAGAAAGGGTAAACTGGCAACGTACTCATGTCTCTACATTGTCAGAACACTGTCAATATGAATGGCATCTCCTACAGTCAGCTATGACACTGTTTAACATCATGCTCAGAGTAATTTGCCTGTGTGAGTGTTTCTTAGCCTCACTGACACTGTGCTCATATGAGCAGCATATTTCAGGGCTTTCAGTAGTCATGGTAAAAATGGTGCAAGAGGCTGTGGAGCACAACTCTCTTTGAAATAGGAGAGACTCTCTCTCATCAGACTGGTTTGTCTGAAGAAGCCCAGACTGGGAGGCTTTCTGCCAGTAGAGGCACTGGATCAAAGGCAAACTCTCACTTCATGGCCTTTTCATGGCAGCCCACTTTGCAAAGTCAGCCCATTTGTTTCCTATTGAACATCAGAAGAGAGTGGTGGCACTCATCATTAAGGGAAGCTTTTCAGCCTTTTCTTATTATTATTATTTTTGTATCCACTCCGTTCTTTCCTGCTTGCTTTCAAAATAGGCCTGGAAATTTCAGAGTTTTGCAAAGTTTGGTACAACAGAGGGATTTACTATGGAAGAAGGTCAGCACACTGTGTGTTAGCTGGCTCGACAAAACTTAAAACCCCAGCCAGAGATAACAAGTATCGTAACAGTGGTTATCAACTCTCTCTGTTAAGCCGGGTTCTCTGCTTCAGGCTCTGTGCGCGCTCACATAAAAAGGGGCGTTTCACAGGTCATATGACTCTTCTTCTCCACAAAAAGATTCCTGTGAGTGCCCCCTACTTCATCTCTTACCAGATGATGATGATGATGATGGTGATGATAAAATGGTGATTGAAACTCTATAAAGAATATAAACAAATTGAACACTGTTGCAAATAAGACAAGAGACTAATGCTGCAGAAAATCATTAATCTTGGGATTTATCACACAGAGTGGTAAAATAATTAATTTAAGTTAATTATTTTAAAGTTGAGTGCGCTCTCAGTGCTGCTGTTTATTTCTGAGGTGACGGCTGCACATTAGAGCTCTGAAACTTTAAAGTGGACACATTTAAACGTTAAAGTCCCACAGTCTAATAAAAGAGACATAAATTGCTTTAGTTTTTTGGCAGATAAAAGTGAAATTAATTTTATTGATTGAACAGGTATTCTTGATGTCTGTTCTGTGTTACACAGCTTGTGCTTCGTCCAGTGGTTTTAGTAAGGTACGGCTTAACAACTTGGACATGATATTTGGGACAAATACCCATCACACACAAACTCATAAGACTCAAATAAAACTGGAGCTATAAAACAGCACGGCATATGAAAGAACATGACTTCTTATATACTGTATAAATATAAGGACTATGAGTGTTTCTCGATTCAGATATACTTCTGTGTAGTGCACTATGCACTTAATTTTGATATGGTAGTGAACTTACCAGGAAATACAAGAAAACTGTAGCACTTAATGGTGACTGTCCTGCTAGCTCCTGCATTTTGTGAAATTTTACCATTTGTTGAACCTCTGACCGCTCACCTAATAAAAATTCTTCAACAACAAAGAAGACAAGTTAAAGTGCACAATCAATAATTAATGCCGTAACACATGTAGTGTCAGTGATCAAAATCTGTCACTGTTAGCTAGCCTGCTAACATTGATGTTGGCCAGTGTTGGCACCGCAGCAAAAGAACAGGAAAGACAACCAACACTGGTGGGATGAGAGGGCATTTGGCTCATGTCATAATAAACTGTGATAAACTGTGACAGAAAGTTGTACATCCATGACATCACTAACTGCGTCCACAAAACGGAGGTTGACACAGAATGATGGCGTCTGGCAAAACTGGCAGACGCAGACCAGTAATCCCAACTGCACACCAAAACAGCCAAGCAATGACATAATCAAAAACGGACTTTTCTGTATTTCCAGTGATTTTTATCTTAACTTGACGGTCTGCAAATATCTCTCAAAACTATGTTGAACAGTTTCTGATGCACAGACTGTTTAAAACTTGCATTTAAAGCAGTTTTAAATTTACATTTACAACAGTTTAAAACACGCAGCAGTGCCAGCATAAATGAACAAAAATACAGGCCTACATTCAGCCACGATTACAGGCTTGACAGCAAATTCTAGGGCAGCTTTTTTAAAATCTTGACACAAAATGTAAAAAAAAAATGACAACCATTAGCTTGATCTGGTTGTTGCAGCAATGACTTACTGCCAGTGTGGGCGTTTAACTGTTTTATCACCACACTGTGTGATTTCATTTTAATTATAATTGTAAAAGTATGCCAGCTGAGTGGGAACAGTAACTTGTTTGGGCGGGAATGGACCCCCAAGGCCCACACATAACACCAACGCTGTTGTTACCATCAGCCCTCATTACTGTAATAGTGTAAGTACAGAAGTATCAAATTGTATCCTCTCCAAGACTCCACCAATAAAATCTGTAATTAAAAAATGTTTTAATTTATAGACTCTTACAGTACAGCCATCCTATTTGTTAAAACTTTGCACTTATCTCTACTACATTTAAAATGCTATACTTTTCCACAATTGTTACTGGAAATTTTAGATTAAGGTCTGTTTCTTTCCACAATCCCAAGTCGCTGCTTGGATAAACTCATACTGATAAGTTGCCTACAGATGTGACTGTAATTTATAAATTTAAGTATATAGGCTACTTTGTTTGATCTGTAAACAAAGTATTTCCATGCTAGGATAGGCTCCTAAAAGACCATTTGTTGTTTGTTTTAGCAGGTGTATATTTCTTTTGTGTGGTTGGTTTTTCCTGTCCAGAGACACCGCTGATTTGACAGTAATACGTAGTTATAATACTAAAAGAAGCAAATATCTAGATAGCCCCACATTACTAAGGTCACATTTAAGCCAAAGGTGATGAGTCAGTCAAATTTCCTGAAGCTTAACCAGTGCTCCCATGCAAAGTCCAGAGAGACTGACCTGTGCTCAAGACTAATCTTCTTCAATTTTTACATTTTGGTTTCTTGTAAAAGTCGCTTCACTCTTGTAAGCAAACAAAAATAGTGTAGACTCTCTGTTATGCTTTTCAGTCTCAGGACATGAGAATTGTATGTTTCTATTCATAGTCACACAGCCTACACAGACACTCTCAATTTCACATCAGGTCAAAGAAGTACATAGCTTCAAAGTAGCTCAGCTTGTTGTTGTTACTGGCATTATCTTTTTTCACTGCAATATTGCACAAGAGAGCTGCCATTGCGTGCACACACACACAGACACACACACATACAAAAGTACAAATGCACACAGGGTCAGAGATAATTGAGCCTTGGGCTTTGGGAAGGCAGGCCAATGCCATCTGGTGCCCAGAGTTCATGCTGAGAAACAGTGAGCTCCACACCTGGGAAACGCTAATGCCTGCAACTGTTGTCGGACCACCAACTGCATACCCACCTGCCTCCGCACCAACAGCTTTAACTTGTTTCACAAAAATTAATTTAAACTCGAGGCCCACCCTGAGATAATTTTACACATTTAACATCAGTGGTCTGCCATGTTCAGTATCACTCAGATACTTTGTTATCATGTGTATCGCAGATAGGGACTGGCTTTTTCAATTTAAATTTTCTTTACCACTCTGTGAATATGTTTATTTTTGCTGTGAAGCTGGACATTTTAATCTGGAAATCTACAGGGACTGACATTTGGAGCCAGCCTCCATTGGAGAAACTGCAGTTTTGGGCATTTTGTGTTGGCTTCCTTTTTTATCTGCATAGGTTACAGAGTGGTGTACACCCTGGACAGATTGCAGTCCATCACAACAGTGGGATTACATCACATGCTTTTCTCTTAAAGAAGCTGCTGGAAACAAAGTTGTTGAGGACAGTGAGAGTGAACCACCATAGAAATGAATCAGTTTTCTTAAACATTTTTCCAGATATGTTTTGAAGCTTAAACTAACTTTGCAAGTGTACTGTGAATGCTACTTTATAAAGAAGAATACGTGGTGGTATGGTGGTATTACTGTAAACTATTTTCATGAAAGTTTACTTAAGCTACTAGACTGAGCTCTAGCTTTTCAGGTTTCCCCTTTTCAGACTTTGTCTACCTGAAGACTAATATGTGATCTGCGTTTCATGTGTTATATTTCTGGAATGTTCATGCATTTTAAAGCAGGGAGTGCTCTTCAGTGTGTTGTTCAAGGACACACCACATTCAGAACTTCAGAACTGGATGCTAAGATGAAAACAAAAAATCATACCTAGACGACAAATAAGGGCAATATAAAAAGAAAGCTGTGCATCATTTTTATTTCCAAATACTTTCAAAAGTAACAAAAGTATCAAAAAGCTCTGCAGCATTTTAAAAAAACAAATGAATTACAGTAAGGAAAGACAGCAAATAATTTCCTTTTGATAGTGGTGATATTACAGTGAATGCACGCATTAACTTATTTTTCTTCTAAGTATGAATCAGCATGGAATCCATATCAAAATCAGTTTTCCTATGCAACATGATGATCCACAACTTTCCAGATCCAATCAGTGATTATCTGGCCTGAGTCCTTGCACAAGTCACAAAAATGCCTGTTTTCACAACAGCCAGTAACAAGGGGTCATGGGATTTTTACTGCTGGAGATGAATTTCAAGTCGCCGTGAATGAGTCTCTCCCATTGCTCTGCTAAAACACAGGCAGCACTCTTACCCAGAGACAGAGAGAGGGAGGGAGAGAGGAAGAGCGAAAGAGGAAGAGACTTCACTTACAGCATACAGAAAGAGGTAGAGAAAGAGTTTGAGTGGAGAGAGCGTGAAGAGGCTGAGTGTGACAGCGCCGAATGAGAGAAGGAAGAGGAGGAGGAGGAGGAGGAACCGAGTGGCAGGGAAAGGGTGGGAGAAGCTGAGAGGGGGACGGACTGACCGAGTGAGGGGAGGGAGCACTAGAGAAGGGGAAAGTAGATGAGAGGGAGAAGTAAAGAGGGAAACTGAGGGAGTCAGGAGAAGACAGGAGACTAAAAGGAAAGGAGCGCAAGAAAAGGAGGACAGATCAGCAAATAAGCCTAGTAGCATTCCTCTCACAGCTGCAGTGATCCAGGCTGGGAGGGGAAGTTCAGCTCACCAGGAGAAATTAGAAGAAAAAAAAACACACAAGAATTTATATTTCTTTTCTCTGGGTTAAGAAACCAGAAGCTACTGCAAAAAGGAAAGGGAACAAGAAGAGAAGAAAATCAAAGAGCTTCTGCAGCCTCAGAGTGTCCTGCAGGGAAAGATGGATTCAGACTCTGGAGAGCAGAGTGACGGAGACCTCTCTCCAGGTAAGGCCTCAAGACCCTTACAGGTCACTACCACACCAGTTTCTGGCATGTCCTGCTAACTAGACTTTAAGCAGACTTCAATCCAGAAGGTCTATGAGTTTTTTCTTCCTTTTGATCCCGCACATTTTCAGCATTTTCCAGCATTTTTTTTACTCTCAACAAAAACACATTTTGTGTGCCTTCATCAACTCTGTACCATTTCTCTCATACATGCAGGCTCCTTCCAATGATCAACAGCTTGCCTACAAATCTGAATCATTCTTTAGTGCACCCAAATGTGAGAATCAAGTACAGTATTTAAGGCTTTCTAAGACAGGCAAGCAGCCGTGAGCTCGGATGTATGTACAGTGATGCTGGTGACTGGCAGAGGCTCCATGAGTGTGTGGATAAAAGCTCAGTCACCACCAGGAACAGGCAAGATCCAACACGTGCGGCCAGTTTGTTCATCAACACGTCCAGCTATAGAGAGAGAGAGAGCACAGACTCCCTGAACGCTAAAATCAGCTTCTTTCCTGTGGAGCTCGTCACTGTCTGCTGGAAGTTATGTGCCGTTGTTGTTTCATAAAAAAGAGGATTTATGGTGCCAGAGTACAGGGCAAAGATTTATTGCATAGATGAGAGTTATACATTAAACACGCAAGTAGAGACACACAAATGTTTCTTAAAGTCAACTCCCTTATTGGAGATTTAGCCAGGAGATAAAACATCCTCGGGGAGATATGTTTGAGTTCAAAGATTCAGAATGAAATGTGTCTCCAGGAGGGATTTTTTTTTCACAGCAGTCGCTCCGACTGCTGTGAAAAAAATGTATGTATGTAAATGTATGCTCCATACAGGAACAGTCAAATAGCAGTGAAAGAACAGAAGTGAAACTCTCAGTCTCTGAGACTCATGTTGGAGCTTTAAATGACTTTATCACTGTGGATTCCCCTAAAATTAGAACTATTAGTAGATCTGCTGTAGGTGTCAGATGGTTTTATCATTTAATGTTAGATAATGTTGATGGCGTGGGTGTTTGCAGTTTTATTTGAAGTCACAGAGCTCTGTGCGTTAATGATGCTCTGCTGAACTCTGACCATCTGCCTGTCCATCTGGACCATTGTCTGTCTGTCTTCTCGTCCATTTGCAAGTGGAGAGGAACCTCAGTGTGAGAATTAGAGGACACATAATGAGAAAGTGATGACACATTTGTATCATCTACTGACTTCAGCCATACAGTTCAAGGTTGAAACATAAACTAGGTCTTTCATATGAACCAACGCTTAGTGCGTCATAGTTAAGCCAAAGTATAAAGGAAGAGGTTTTATTCTTGTCACTTTGATGTGAAGTGTTGTACGCTGTTTTCTAGAGAGGTAAATCTGGAAATATTTTTTAATTTTTCTACAGAGGCTGTGATATGCTAAAGTTTCCATCAGCATAACATAACCAGGTCTTTGTCATGTCAGAGTAATAAAATCGTACAGATTTATCCTTTGTACCCTAAAAAACACGTTGCATATGAAGGGTGAGAGCTATATTTTTCCAAAGTTAAGAGAAAGCAAGAGCCTGACTCATACTCATAATGCATCGTGCTTTGTTGCTGTGCTGCAGTGCCTACTCTACCGTGGAAAAATCTGGTTTGGCTCACTTGATAAGGTCAATGAAAGCTGAGAAAACGTATTTGGGAAAATAGGTCTCTTTTGAAACTCTGCCGTACACAAACATGACCCTTATCCCTGGATATGTAGATGAGAGATGTGCGATTAATCTATGCTTTACGCATGCGTATACAGATCTTCAGCAGTGTAAATACTGAGGTACTATGTTTCAGGTGGCTTTGACCTTTCAACCATCTCCTGTGCCCTTGAGCAGTTAATGGTTGTAGTTAAAAAAAAAAGTGATATTTTACATTTTTGTGCTGCATTAATTTTACCGCAACATGCCCTTTCCATGCACAATTAGTGATTTATTTTCCTCAATGCCTTTCTGGGCTAACCCAAGAGAACTAGCCTGACCTGACCTTGGTTCAGATAAAGAAAATTGTGCATTCAAGTAATACTTGAGTGTGTTTTTAAACATGACAAGTTAAAAATAAACCCAGATAAAGATAATTTGAGTGAACTATGAATGGATTTCTTGTAGGTTGAGCCACGGGAACACTGTTGGAAGCAGGCTGATAGTAAACAGACAGGGAGATAACTTTGTTACTACCCCCAGGAGAGAGTTGTTTGGTCACCCATCTATAAATCAAACTCAAAATACTGGCCTTGTGATTCCATGTGTTTTGTGTTTTGTAGTTATGCCAGGAACAAGAAAAGGATCTAAAAGAAGAAAAGGGTTGAGAAACGTCTGCTAGATGTTTTAGGAAAGCAGACTCACCGCACCCAGCACATCGTGAAGGTGTAGATACCAGGGCTGTGCTCATTCTTTTGCTGCGTGCCTGCACACAACGCTCACTTGAAAATAATGCTGCCGCTGCTGTTTGATGCCACCTCAGTCACCGCTACTATCAGCATTTCAAAGCAACACCTCCACCTCAGCACCCACCTGTAGGTTCTGAGTCTAGTTTTCCAAGGGCAGTAAAGCAGAGAACCAGACAAATTGGAGGGGGATGTAGCAGACACTGCAATATGCAACTGAAAAAAATTACTAAAACATACTGGCTTTGGCTATGTCATTATATTATAACTCTATTTCAGGTTAGCTGTGAAAAGGTAATGTTAGTACTGTATGTATTAGCTACTTACACACAACATAATAACTTTCCTTAGCTTTCTTAATGATCCACATTCCACTGTAAAACATTATCAGATGCTTTAGTTTAAGTTAGCAAAATTTAGAAAGCCTATAATGACATTTGATATTCTACTTATAAGTGAAAAAATGCTTTAGACATGCCACTTAATTCTTTTACCATTCTTCCCGGTGATGGCGCCTCATGTCTTGAGCCCGTATTGCATTTTGTCTCCTTAAAAGCTCAGTTTTTCCGGTACAGCACCTTAACGGAAACAAGACAAATGGCTTGTAGGTTTTTTTTGCAAGCTAGATCTATAACTGAATAGAAGACATCTTCACATATATAGGACTTAATAGCACTCTGTCTACATGTTTTTTTATGGGAAGTGAGAAGGTTGTGCATTGATGCCAAACATTTATGCAGCACACTACTTTTACTTAAAATATATTCCATGTGATAACTTATGGCTAACTTTTTTTAATATCCTCAAACTTTTTTTTATAAAAAAGTAAAAGTGGTATACTATTAAAAAAAAAAACAGAAATTTCATCTTGAAAGGTCACAAATACCATCAAACTATTTGAATAACGTTACATAAAGCAAAATGGCAGCAATTTAAATAAGTTCTGCCTGGGGAAAGTTTTTATGACATGAGAGAGTTATGACAGAGCATCATTACAAAAACTAATATTGTTCTTCATTGTGTTTTTCTGGCTTTGCTACAGTGTTCAGCACACAGAGTAAACAGAGCTGCAGCTACTCTGAAAAAAATATCTGTTAGGCCTTACAAAAAAAAAACACACTCGAACAGAAAAGCTCATATTTTCTTACCCATAATCATCTAGTCATGCACTGAGCATGCCTTTGACCATACCAATACCCACAAACTGATTCACCCAGCCATCCTGTCCTTCCTTGCTGTGGTGGAGTGGAGATGACCACACCTAATTATGAGTTGAAGCAAGGCTGACTGTCAGTACACCTGTTCTCCTGTGTATGTTGCACAATAGGTGCAAAATAGAGGCTAGACATTTCACTAAACTGGTTTTATTATTTTCCAGTTTGACTATTTTTTTAGTTGCTATATTACTGCGGCATTATGTTAAACAATCAACCATGCTCTACTTTTGGCTGATTCATCCTGGTGATGCGACTCACTCTAACACCATAACTCCATCAGGCTCATATAGATCTATTTCCAGGCATTTGTGTTTACTTTCAGTTCATAAGAAAAGCAGATTTGTTGAAAATAGAAGCTGTTTAACTGTTGTAACAACAGCTGTGAAATCCATAGGGGAGGATGAGGTCTGTTGCTGTGCTTCTATTAAAAACACAAAACTGCAGATGTCGTCTGATGACACAACTGAAATTCGATTTTGGGCCAGGTGATTATCCTTACTATTCATTCATGCATTTATGAACCAACAAACCGGATTTATTTTCCTTGTTAAATGCTACTATTTAAAGCTTCCACAAACACTTCAGCCATCTCCGATGCATCAGAGCAGGCCAGAAGCACTCAGCAATCAGAGAAAAGCTGCTGCCTCATGATTGCCATGTTGGCAGACTGGCCACATGCTTTACACATGTGAGACAGGCAGAGCAGGCCAGCCCTGCATACACTGTAACACACCAATAGACGATAAATTCGCACAGACATACTGAAAAAAATTGCTGCGCTCTTCTTGCTCATCCTTGGTCTCCCAGCACATGCATCCCTGATTTTTTTTTTTAACTCTGCCTTTAATCTGGCCCACAGATGGAGAGTGCTCACTGCACTACACCCAGCCCTCTCCACACGCGCACATACACACAAACACCCACACTCAAGACACCAGGAGCTGGTTCTGGAAAATTGTAACACGAACTGAGAAAAAAAAAAACAGGAGTGAAGCCGTAAGTGGAAAAGACGACTCAGGAGAAAATAGTTTTTCCTATAACTGCAGCAAAAGACAAAAACTCTTTGGTCACTATCTGTGTGTGAGTTTCCTCTGTATGCACATACATGCATGCATGCACTGACACAATAATACTCTGGCATTTCATAGTGTTTATAGGACATTTGGAAAGAGGATTGTCTCCCCACGGCTGAGCCATTACTGAAACATGGAGTTAGACCACAGAGGCACTCTGACAGGCATTCTGGTCAAAGACCTCATAGACACACATTCATAAGGAGGAGATGGCTGTGGTTTCACAGGAGGGCCATTCGAAGCAAAGCAAACAGTCAGTAGTGGCGCCTGAAGTGAGAGACGAGCTCTTTGGGGAGAGCAGTATGCATTAAATGAAGGCTGGACTGGTGTTAGAGAACCATTGAGCCTGTACAGATGCCTGCTCTGTGAATCTTGTGATGCAGACATGTATATAAGTGTTATTTTATTTTCTCACTTGTGTTGACCTAAAGTCACAATCTCTGATAGAAAATGTTTAGAAGAAACGAAAAGTATGCTTTAGGTCCAGTTTGTGGTTATAAGACTTTTCTACATTAGTGCCAATGAAAAGTCTGCTGTGTCTGGGTTTTTCTGACTTACATTTGCTAAAAAATATAACAAAAAAAAAAAAAGAAAGAAAAACTTACCATGCAGATGGTAAAAATCTAAATGCAGACTTTTCCTCTCCCACGCCAAAACAAATATATAATAGAAAACAATGTGGAGTGGGAGGCAATTACACACAGAGCTTTTCACACTTAACTCTAAGAGAATTGAACAAACTGTGCTGATTATAGCATTATATAGTTGTGGTAGGAAAAAGCACCCATGCTCATCATAATATTTCATAACAGTCAGTTTAGCAGTGTGTCAAATTAATCCTGCTCTCAGAAAACCTTTAAAACTATTTCTAGTGAGATAGGAGACAGCAGAGCAGACACAAGTAGCCATGGCAGTTATGTTGTGGGTGTAGACATTTCATAACTCTTAACGGTAGCTAAAACTTTACTCTCTGTTATCCCTAGAGGCTAGGATTTGAATTAACTCATGGAATGATTCAGTTTAGGCTCATAATAAGTAGTTGAAAGAAAAATGCAGTCACTAAAAGTCAGTTAGAAATATACAAATGTGTATGTGTAAGACAGAGCAATCGTTTATGTGAGTCTGTGTGAACCACAGTTATTTCCTGGTCATTAGTTAGTGGTGTGTTGGCAGCCAAGATGGCAGAGGCACTTTGGCTTTACACTAAAGTATGTCGTGCACAGAGAGGGAGGGCCTACAGGGTCAAAGCTCAAAGCATATCCAGCTTCATCACTTCAATCAAAGCAGGAGCAACCTTTTAACTGAGGGCAAAGACAGCTGAAATCCAGATCCCATGATCTTGAAATCCTTTGTTTGGCTATTCATAACTCTATAATATTTTATCATTGATGGTTTGTTTAATCTGTTCTCTGGCTGTTCTAGCAGTAGAATTTGTCTGAATAAATATTTATGTCAAGCTGGTCATGTTTAAATTTTGGGTTTGCGTTTGCTATGCACATAAATCACAATTTTCAACATTACAAACATCCCTTTAAGGTAACAACAAAATCATTATTTTACGTTGTTAAAGTGGTGAGGTTGTCACATTTTACCAACAAGTACAGTAAAAGCCTGAATAACAGGACAGAGAGGCCTAGCAAAATTATGTTGTTTTTTTTAATGGAAGAGAGAACAGCTGGGGCAGGGGGGGCAGACTTTCAGCTCTGTATAAGGGCAATGACAGACTGAGCTCCTCTGTAAGTGATTCAAGGCTTCTCGGTGCCTCATTTTTTATACATGAACTCAGAGTGGGTGAACTAGCAAACAAACCAGGAGGCCAAAGTTCTGCCGGGGGAAGCTGTCATGGCCTGGGTGATTCTGCATGCGAGTATCTGTGTGTGCGCGCATCTTTGTGAGCACGTGTGTGCCCCTTTGTGAACGATGCCACGGCATGCTGAGACTTGGCCAAGGCATATGAGAGGAGCAACTCACCCAGGGCCGGAAAACGCATACTTCCTGGACACTCAGTGTTGTAGATGTGCTGAGAAATGGAGAGAGAGGAACAGATGAGAAAGAGACAAGACACTGCAGCCAGTTCTTAATACAGCTGTACACAGTGGAAAAGAGAATGAGAGGGGGAGAGGGTTTTTTATTTTTTGGTTTTTTTGCTGTTGTGCACAGCTATATCTGACGTTAAGGGATTTTGACAGGAGCTAGGCAATCAAACTGTGGACATATGATTTCACCTCTTTTTCTTTGACACCCCCACCTCCTCCTCCGTCCTTCCTTTCATCACTCCTCCACACTCCTTTATTTAAATGACCTGACACATCTGCAGACATATAGATTGCTGTGAAGGATTTATTTGTTTTGATTTTTTTCTTTTTCATCCGTGCTAATTCAGAACATTTTTCAAGGAAAGATATTAATTTTTTCTCTCTTTTCTGACCTTCTTCAGATTTCTTCTATCAATCTTGACTGAAAGGTGTGAAAGGAAAACGAACGTCCCTCTTTCTCTCGCCCTCTAACTCTGTTAAAGGCATAGCTTCTTTATTTTTAGATGGAAAATGGTAAGGAAACTTTGTATCAGAGAGGCTGAATATATCATACTCCCCTGTATTTTATTAGACCTCAGTCTCAGTCTGTCATTATAGTTCACACACAAATACACACACACACACACACATTTGTAGCCAGCTGTCGATAGAGTACCCTTGTTTTATGAATGAGATTAAGAATAAGAATAACTTTATTGATCCCAAAGGGAAATTCGTATGTCTGACAGCTCATCTGCTAGTTGTATGAGAATTGTAAAGCCTGATGGCTGTGAGTGAGAATGATTTTCTGTAGGGAGGAGTCTTCCAGTTGTGGTCTGATCTGCCCAGTGGTGGTAAGGCAGTAGCTCTGTAAGCTTCTTTGATACTGGTGTACAGCAGATCAAGGGTTTTATTTTCTCTGGTAGGACAGTCAACAAATTGTGTGAATCCAGTCAGGTGGGAGGAGAGGAAAACATGATTGAAGTCTCCTGATATTATGAAGAGTGCCTCTGGATGTTTAGTCTGTATCCTAGCAACAGTTTCATGGAGAACTTCACATGGAGCTTCAGCTGTTGCCTTGGGTGGAACGTACACAAGTATTGTTATGATATAAATGAACTCTCCTGGCACACAACATGGCCGCATAGCAACTGCCAACAACTCAACATCAGGACAACGCATCCTCTCCTTGACAGCGACATGCGCAGGACCACACCATCTCCGGTCCACAAACAAAGCCAGACCCCCACCTTCTCTCCCTCCAGCAGCCTCAGCATCTCTGTCTGACCGTATGAGGGTGAAACCAA
>VUQS01038110.1:11715-24958 GCA_015108495.1 Heterochromis multidens | reverse complement strand
TCCATTTGGAGATGAGATGGATTTGATGGTGCTCTGGGGGATCTTCAACGACTTGCATAGTTTTTTATAACCCAACCCTGGCTTGTACTTCTCAACAACTTTGTCCCTGACTTGTTTGGAGAGCTCCTTGGTCTTCATGGTGTGATGCCTCTTGCTTAGTGGTGTTGCAAACTCTGGGGCCTTTCAGCAAAGGTCTGTTTATACTGACAGGCCATGTGACACTTTGATTGCACACAGGTGGACTTCATTTCACCATTTGTGTGTGTTTTGACAGAAATTGGTTGTACCAGGACTTTTTAGGGGCTTCATGGCAAAGGGGCTGAATACCTATGCACATGCCAATCTTCAGATTTTAATTTATTAAAAATTCATTTTTCTATATTTTTTTTCTCATTTCACTTCACCAACATAGCCTAGTTTGTGCAGGTCCATCACATGAAATGTTAATGCGAAACATGTTGATTCCAGGTTGTGAGGCAAAAAAACCTGACGAATGCCAAGGGGGATGAATACTTTCGCAAGGCACTGTAAATAACCAGTGTGTAATAAGCTGTCAAAGAGTCTTTGTAAACCATACCTACACATACATACCTGCATATGTGGGTGATAGAGGTTTTGTGTGATAAGCTGATGATATGATACTATGATAAACTTACCTCTAAAACAGCTGTGAAAGTTGGCTTTGCCCTGTTTGTCCCCATAGTTCTCAGCCAGGCTTTGGTCTCCATCTATCTTAATGTATTGGGCTGCAGAGTCTTTCTCAATCAGATGCATCACCAAAATTGTCTCCAGGAGGCTGAGCAGCATGAGAGCAAAAATCCCAATGCAGTAGATTGCTGAGGAGAGCAGGCAGCATTGTTAAGATGGAAAAATGAATACTTAATGAGTCCGTGGGCCAGATTTACTGGCAGTCTAACAGTATTTGGAGTTAAAAAAAAAACGGCATCTCTAGTAGATTGCTTTGGTCATTATTGAAATTGTTAGTAGATCAACCATAGAACTCTCCACTCTGCATTATTCCATTTGGGACTCAAGCAAATTTCCCTCATTAGTAAATCTGGCCCAGTATGTGCAGTCAAATGACGGCTAGATTCAACTGCATTACCTATAAGTGGAATCCTGTTTGAAGAGCTGGGCAGAATCTCATTGAGAATAAGCTGCATCACTGTGACAGCGAGCAGAACAGTGATCTTGAAGCCGAGTTTCTCGCCCCCACTGTCTGAGATCAGGAAGGAGGCCAAGTCCAGAACCAAGAAGAAGAGGACTGGCAGCAAGAAATTGGCAATGTAGAGGACAGACCTCCTCTTCATGGTAATCTGTGAAATTTTGTGTCGGGTGGTTATGTCGGACAGAAACAACTATACATGTACTACCAAGGTTGCCATAAAAAGCCAAGTAACAATACCAATAGATTTTTGCTGAAAGAAACAAGCATTATGTGAAAGTGTATTCAGATGCCAATAGTAAAAGCAGCCTCCATGTCATTTATTAAGAGGGTGTGCGCCAAGCCAGGCCATGAATGGACATGAACAGAGTGCTGTGTAAACATAAGGGAACAGAATCATTTCATAACATAAAAAAATTAATATAAAATGTTTTACATGTTAGGATACTCTTACTATTGAAACAGCCCAGTCAGTCCTCAGTTTAAAAAAAGCCATTTAAGATGGGCTTTTCTATATTATAATGTTTGTAATGTATTAATATTTCCCTCTTATAAAACTTTCTTGTTTTCATTTTCTCATCTTACGTATTTTATGTTTTTAAGTTGCTATTTTGAAACACCTTGTAACTCTGGTTTTGAAAGGCACTATAGAAATAAAGTTTACTGTTGTGATTATTATTGTCATTATTACTGCCATTTTCACATTGCTATGACGTAAAATTCAAACTCATTATAACGATATGCTATTTACTTTTTAAAATGTGAAACTTTTCATGTGAAACTTTTCATGCTATAATTTGATATGCTTATGCTTGATATGCTTATGATTGGTGGACTCTTTTAGCATGCTCCCTGCTTGTGGCACTTGGTTGGTAACCACCTTGAGCACAGTGAAAGTAGAAAACGTTAAAATTACCAGGAGGAGAATGTAAGTGCCTGCTGAAAGCCCTTTGTACCCAGCTTGAACCCGCATACAAAATTTAAAAAATCTCTAACACGACCAAACAGCAAAATCATAGATGGCATTTAAAAGATAAACATGATGCCACCCACTGGTTAGTGAAATTGTGGTGTGACGCTTCAAACTGATCATATTTGCTGTTACCATTTTGGCATTTTTGAAAAAAGACACGATGAGCAGAGTTTGGATTTAAAAAGTCCCTGACAAATGCTATTTGTATTGTACAAGGACGAATGAATAATTATATTATTTGTTTATTTGTAATAAATAATATAATTTTATTCAAATAGAATTACAAAGAGAATTACAACAAGATTTTTACTTTTGTGTGTCTGTATGAGTGTGTGTGTGTTTGTTTGTTACAGGTGTGTCCTGTCCATAGACTATATGAATCTCTTCTGCATCTGGAAAGTGAAGCCAGTGCTGAAGTGCCTTAAATCTGCATTCTTTTTTAAAATAACTGCCCTCGGCTCACTTTTTGCTCTGTGACCTCAGGAAATGCTTTCCTGATGATTTTATGTGCTCATTCACTAGTTTCAAGTAATACTGAATGAAAGTTCATTTTGTATATTATAACACAAACTCTAATAGTCAGAAAGGAGCATTATCTGGTATATGCTTGTTATTGACAAGTTGTTAGCCAATTGTTCATCACATCTGGTTTCAAAACACCAAGACAGCAACTTGTGTTGCCATAACAGGAGTTCACTAACAAATGGGTGACATCATGGTGGCTGCATCTATATTTTATACTCTATGGTCCTGTCCTGGAGTTATTTCGATTATGTTTCAAAAACATTCCCACTTCCATCTGTCCTGATTAATTTATTTGTTGCTAGACACATTTTCCTAAACACCCTGGAGAGAACAGAGGAAAAGCTGGTGAGTGAGTGCATTAACTCCACATTTACAGTAACACGCTCCAAATGCACCCACAACAGCTTTATTGCTATGTGGGTCTAGTCGATAGCCTCAGAGGCCTCAGGGACCATTTTGATAGTTTTTGTGAGCACTTGTGCAGGACCCATTTAGACGTTGCCTTTTTTCCCCCCTTCTGCATAGATTTAGAAATTAAAACGCTCAAGGTCAGTTGTGGCGCTCACAGCAGCTGCAGTGCATGATGATGTGGCAGGTGGTATGGTATGTAGGGTTTTTTTGTGGGTGGGGGTGTGTTATGTGCATTTTAATTTCTAGTAATCTCTGGGGCTGGTTTTTTTTTTATAGTTGGGTCCTGATTCTTATGTTTTAGGCTGGGATTCTTATGTGGGTTTATTTTTGGTTCTGTTGGGACTTATGGTTTTTGCTTTAGTTTTGATTCATGTTTGAATTTTGTCCTTGTCTCCTTTGAAAGCTAGTTGGGGTTATTTATATTTGGTTCCTTGTGTTCTGTGTTACTTAACTACACCTGTGTCCCTGTGTTTCATACTTTAGTTTTGAGTTCTTCATCTTCAGGTGTTTTCTGTTCAGTTTCACTGTAAGTCTATGTTCTTAGCTTTTTGTTTATTTTCTTGAGGCTTTCAACTTTTTGTACTCTTGTATTTTAAGCTTTTTGCTTTTTGTTGTATTTGAGTTCAGATACTGTTCAGGGAGTCTTATTTGTACTTATTTCCTCAGTGTTTCTTTTATTCAGTATAGTTGTGTCAGTGGTTATTCTCTGAGTTAGTTCCTTTTCTGTTCTCCTGTACCTTGTGCCTAGTTTTGATTTTTGATTGTCTACACTTGTGTCTAGTTTGCCCCAGCTGTCTCCTTCACTTCCCCATGTTTATAAATAGTGCTGCCTTCCCCTCAGTCTTTGTCACAGTGCTGGCTAACCCTCCTGGATGTTCCTTGTGTTTCACAAGTGTGTATGTGTGCTCATTTTTGGACTTTTGCTACCCTTGGATTTTGGATGTTTGCTTCAGCCACAATAAACAGCTCGCTTTTTGTTATTCCTGCCTACTTCCTGCATTCTGCATTGTGGGTGCTCACTCCTTTTAAAATCCACACATTCTGCTTACTCTGCAGATTATGACAGTATGCTGCAGCCCCAATGGACCCAACAGGTTCTTTGCTGATGGACACTGAAGAGTATCAGTGCCATCTCCTTGTACTGATGGGACAGTGGCTCATTACTTCCAGCGAGGACAGAAAAGCAGCATTAATGAATGAGATTTATATGGAAGCCTCTGCTGAGCCCTGGTTCCAGGATTGGTTGCCTGACTGGCTTAAAGACTTTTTAATGTCCAGCTCCTCTTTGATGCTGCTGCAGCAGCCCAGAGTCACTGCAGTAGTTCCAGTGGTGAGGTGGGACGGCATCTCCGCTAAGTGGTGAGGTGGGACGGCATCGCCACTATGTGCAGCGGAGCCTTTGTGGCCCTCATCTTAGAACATTTTTATCCCTGTAGTTCATTTCCTCTGGTTCGAATCAGATGATGAGTTTGCAAACTTGTAGGTTTTTCCTATGGTTTGGTTTCTTTTCACACAGAGAAAATTCCAAGTGAACTCCAAACGAACCAAAATGTGTCATTAAAAACCATGTGAGAATGTTCCGTCTGCTTATTGGCCAGATGTGTCTGGGGTAAGAGCAACAAAAGTAAATACAGGAAAATGGCGCTGTGTTCTGGAGTACTGGAGAACACGGAGAATTTACCTTCATTTCACAGCTAGCTGATAGCGCGTACTGACCTTTGCACATCTATGGTACCCTGCTGCATCCCAGAATGCAAAGCATATGTGTCTATGGGAAGGTGTTTAGCTCAAACTTGCAACATACACCTGGTACTTGAGTTGTACACTCTCTTTTACAAATGACAATCCATGCCATATAGCACAGATTATGTGACCTTTAATATTAATTAATATAAAAATGTAATTCATGTGATTAATAAAATGTATTTTAATTAATAAGCATCTGCTAATTTGAAAGAACTAACTTGGTAACAAACACACTGCATTGTCCTATAACTTAGGAAACCACAGCAGCATGGGTAGGCACATCCTTCATTTGCTGTGGAAATGAGTCATCATGGTGTGGCTTGGCACCAGAGGCTAAAGTATGCAATGTAGGTCACTGAAACAACACTTTTTGTTCCTGAGTCCAAACATACTTACAGTGTAAACAATTGTAGTTTGGTTGATGCCAAAATGGTTAACAATTTTATTCGTGACTGACATGTTGATGAACAGCCACTCGTACTGCGTCTGCATCACCTCACGAGACCCCTCTGAGATCAAGGTACTGTTTTCCTGGTACATTAACAAAACTTCTTCATCTGTAGTGAAATATAAAAATAATCATGAGCAGTCCAAGAAGGAAGCAATATATGTTGTAGTATCTGATGGTGTGTGTTCATCAGACCATGAAAAACACATGTAAACAAAGCGTTATGGGCTCACCAGAGTGCATAATAGACTTGAAGGAGAGGTTGCAGCTCTGAATGTCAAAGGGGAATTTGTATACATGCATCTTGCAGGTGCTTAGCACTACCTGGTCATTCCTAAATTCAACCCAGCCGTAATTCCTAATGTTGAGATAAGGACTCGGAGAGGCTTTGTCCCTCTCTGTCCTGAGAAACAAATAAGAATGGATTAAGAACGGATTAACAGTATGAGAAATAACTTACTTACATAGAACTTACAAACACCTACTATGTAAGCAAAAGCCTCCTATCTAGGATATTGGGATTAGAATTCTGCATAGAGTCAAAAAAGACTTTTTTTGGTTTCTACGGTATGAAGAAGCTACATTTGTCAGTGGTGGGAGGGGTTTAGAAGAAAGATTTGTCTAGATTTTTGCTTCATGCAGCTTTAATGCACCACCACTTCTTCTTCAGATCATTAGTAGATCACCAGCAGCTACACAAACTGCACAAACAAATGCTGCTGCTGGCTAAATAGTACAGAGGGAGGGTGCCTCACTTTGAGCTACAGCAAGAGCACCCACAGATTTTATGTTAGTTATTTGAAAAAGACTCATTAAAGGTGTATGGATAGTTACTAAATCTTGCAACAATGTGCTATGTTTCCAAAAATAGCCTGCCATGTTGAGAGATGGTGGACATTTCCATATCTACTGTACCTACCTACCTATTTCTTTATCGTGGGCTTGTGTCTGCTTTTCAGACACAATTCAAGTATGTACTGTGGATGTACTGTAATCTCTGCTAAAGAAAGTTGGAAGAAAGAGAATGTCTTACTTTGTCCTCTTATATGGCAATTCTTCAAAAAAAGCAAAGTTTCAAGTACAAAATTAATATCACAAGTAAAAATGTTTTTCTAACCTTTTCTTGGCTATAGTCACTTTGCAACTCATTTGATGACTGAAATGCTACACTTTCATGTAAAACAGAAACTTTTATGGGTGACCCCCAACTGTGTGTATGTTTGCACTACAAATCAATCTAAATGTTTCAGGTTTTTGTCATTTCTAAACAATAACTTAATGTTGCATCATTAGTGACTGTTTGTGAATCAGTGAGTGTTAGTGTATGTGCATATAGTATATTAAACTTACATCTCTTCAATAGTTAGATCTGGCATCCACAAAAGCCCAGTAGGTACCAATATATGATCAAGTTCACAGAATTGATCAGGATCCCACCAAATGTGCTCATTGTCCCATCTCTACACAGGGGGATGGGAAAGAGAAAGAAGGAGTACAAGCAGAGAAAAAAGGGAGGAAAAGATAAAAATGCGATTTAAAAAATTATAATTTTAATTTCAACAATACAATGAGAAATTATGTATTTCTAAAGGAATACTCACCAAATAAACCCAAATGTAAGAAATGAAGGTCTGGTCAGTTTCTCTCTGTGAGCAAAGAAATCAAGCATAGTGTTACTTCAGGGAGAAGCTGATCTTTTCTCAGTGCCATCCCATACCATCTGATGGCTAAGCTAATACTTTTCTTCACAACCAATTGGCAAATCTCAGATAGGGCTTATATTAAAACTGCTTTAACCTGCACATGGCTGATGCTCATCTGCAAGCCACTTTGCAGCCAGTGTCCACTCCAGCTCCCCTTCCCATGCTTTGTCTGACTTAATCAATGCCACATCTATTTCACTGATGCCTGCTCATCAGTGAGGGTAATGCTGCTGCAGTCTCTAAGCTTCTGGCTTTCCATGAATTCACAGGAAAAGGCATGGGTGCTCCAAAACAGAGCCAAATGCAGATTGAAATGACACTATTCCTTTGATTTTAATGGTTCTGACTGAAATTCAATATGTATGAAAATATTTCCAGCTACACAAAAAAAAGAAAGGAAACATAACACTTTGCCAGTTGTGATATGATATATAAATTCACAAACACCAGATTTCTTGTAATATGATTATACCAACGTAGGAATATAGGGACATGTGTGAAGGAGTGTAGGACTTTATAGTATGAGCAGATAGCTTTTACAACAATGTTGTTTTCCTATTAATGAAGAAAGAATGAAGGGTAATTCCATCTCAGTTCATCAAATAAAAAAAACAAACAAACAAAAAGAAACTTCCCACCTGACTATCACAGATTTTTCTGAAAAAAAAAAAGTCCAGTTGAAAGATGTGCTTCTTAATAGGAATTAATAGGTTTATCTTCTGGGTGGCATGGTGGTGTTTAGCACTGGGGCCTCACAGCAACAAGGTCCTAGGTTTGAATCCAGTCTGGGGCCTTTCTGTGTGGAGTTTGCATCTGCTCCCTGTAGCTGCGTGTCTGAAATTTTGCATAATTCCTTTTAAGAAATGTATCTTTCTCCTGGATCTTTTTCAGGAAAATCTGTCATAGGTTGGAGGCATTGGATTAATTGACCTAGAATGATCCTAAAATAATAGCCTGATCACGTAATCGAGTTGGAAAGGGACAATCAAACATTGGTGTGTAGAAGTCTGTTTAGATTATCCACTTCATCACCAAAAAATGAAACAAAACAATAAAATATTCATTAAAAACAAACAAAAAAATGACAAAAACAAAAATTGTTTAAATAACTTACCACATCTAGGATGGCAAAAATTTTCATTTCAAGGAATATCCATGTTAAATGACTGTGGTGTTTAACAGGCCGGCTCAGAGTGTACTTAGGATTGTCTTTGGTTAGGTTCAGGTAGTCCGCAACAGCCTGAAAGCTGCACCTTTCATCAGCATTCAATTCTCTATCTGAAATGATGAGACACATTAGAGAGTTAATTCTTGTGGGAAAAACATACACAAATTCCACCTTCCACCCTTCCATGCTAACTTAATTTGCTTTTGAAAAGCAGTTCAGTACTCTGGTGGTCATCCAGACATCAAACTTTATGTTTATCCATGTTAATGCCTTTGAGCTAATGATGTCAATGACCAACAGTCAATTCTGTGAGTGGGTATAGACTGCTTCAGAAACCTTTTAACAAACCATGAAAAGCACCAGCTCACAAATGTAACCCAGTATCCAGGGGCTTGTGGTCACTAAAAGGCCTGGATTGCAGGATGTGTCTCATGAGTTCTCTGATTAAATTATTTTAAATTTGACGATCTATGCAGACATTTGAATTTAAAAATGGTCCTTCATTTAAAATCCATTTTCTAAATGCATCAGTTTCAGCAAATCATTATTAACTCAATCCAGGCATAAAAACTCAACCCAAAATTCAAACATTAACCCGGTTCAATTTTCATGCATACACACACTGCCTACAACATCAAGAAATCCTTATAACAGTTCAGTAGAATAATAATAATAAAATTTTGGAATTTTTGTTTCATACCTCGTATTTTTTCAAAGATCGGAATATCTTCAGGCCTCTCTATGGGTGGAAGATTACCAACTGAAAGAAGAGCACATGGGTTGTTATTTTCAATATTTTTTCAGTGTATGCACATTTCCTGCTTTACATATTTTATCATAAGTGTTGGTGCAATTTTTTTTTTATCTTTTAGTACATTCCCCTCAGGAAGAGTAGTTATATTTTATGGCATAAAATCCATAAAAATGCATCTATACTTAATGTTTCTTTTTTGATAGGCTTAAATCAGCTTTGTTTGTTTAGGAAAACTATCCATAACAAAAAGACTTGTTGGCATATACCTATATCAGAGCTTTCACCAACTTTAATTGAAATCACCTAACAAGATTTTAAGATGTTCTAAGTAGTAACTAAAGAAATTAGGAAGTTAAATAATTATATTTTTACGTGGCATTCCAATTGACACGAAATCTGGTTCGAAACTGGAGGCACTTCCATCTGAAAAAAAAAAAAAGTACAACAGTATTTTTTTATTTAAAAAAACATATACATATCTCCTACATTACATATTTTATCATGTGTTAATAACATCAATCCATTTTCTTATCCGCTTATACAATTCACGATTACTATGGGGCTGGAGTCTGTCCAGCTGTTGCAGGGAGAGAGGCAGGGTACACATAAAGACAACCATTCACATATTTTCTGTAAAGTTTTGACATGTTTGTTCTGTACCTATGGAAAAGGTGGCATTAGGCATTTGTTGATCATGATCTTGTAGCTCTAAACTGGAGGCATTTCCACCTGTAAGAAAATTGTACATTGGTTTTTGTGGGTTTTTTTTTTTTTTAGTAAAAAATGAAAAACAATTCTCCTGCTTTACATATTTTATCATGTGTTGATACCACATAGATAATCAACCCACATTAATGCCAGCCCACATCAGCTAATGGCTCAGTTGATACCTTTTATCCACTTGGCAAATCTCATTTACAGTGTTCTTTAAAAAACAATAGTAATAAAAAATTATCTTAGTATAAAACATCAAATTTCTCTGTTTGTCTGTGTGGGATTTTAGCAACCAAACTTGGCATGAAGGTAGCTCTTAGGCCCTTGAAGGTTCTTAACTGCATAAAAATGTTGTCAAGAACCACAGTTTATATTAAAGAGCATGTTGTTTTACTCTGCTTTATTCACATGCAGCGTGTATCTGAGATGCTGCTATTTAAAATTCAAATTCCAATCTTAGTAAGTCTAAAACTGAATTTTGCCAACAGGATATGACACAGAGGTGCCTAAAAGATGGTTAGAGAAGCAAGCACCTATCCTACACTGAAATGCCTTTTATTTATCACAAGTAAACCCACACAGTGTTTAAATATATTAAATGATAATCTGCGTTCATTATACAGAAATATCTCAGCTTACCTGTGAGGAGGTGTAGCAAGATGATACCCACAATTATCATGGCTGTAAGCATGTCGATCACTCTGTGCTGTCTGGAGAGGGTTCCTCCTGTACTTATATCACTGCTGTCACTGGAAGAGGGCAGGGCAAATGTAAAGACTAACTGTGTGTCTACATTCACATCCATCCTAAGAGAGTACTCACTGCAGCAGTTCACATAACAGCAACTAGTAACACTAATGCTGCTGTTACAAAGTCAGTGAAACACACTGCATGAATGTGAAAGTAAATAAGATAAGAAAAGAAGATAAGAATAACTTTATTAAATAATAAATAGTCCATCCATCCATCCATCCATCCATCCATTCTCTTCCGCTTATCCAATTCAGGGTCGCGGGAGGGGGGGGGCTGGAGCCTGTCCCAGCTGCCATAGGGCGAGAGGCATAATAAATAGTATTTATTTTAAATAAATGGTTTATTAAATTAAATAATCAGAGGAATTAGTACAAAGGAAAAAAATAATTTATTTGTAGCATTAATAAAATGTAGCAATTCTCACATCAGAAAAGTCATTCTCAGTTAATGCAGTTCTCAAATCATTAACACATTTCCCCACACACATTAGCCTTTCTCATTGTTTTTATACACACTGCTATTGTTTCTATGCAAACTTCACTACTACAGATTTTTGTTACTGTGTTGATGCACTTCTCACTTAAATCTCACAACTCATCAAAAGTTTTATGAGTTTTTCAAATTTGTATGACGGAGCAAGACCAGTAACACACTGTCAGTGGTAGCAGGGACAGCAGTGGTAGCAGATACTATAAGCACTCAATGACCACTTTATTAGGTACACCTTGCTAGTCCCGGGTTACTGACTTTGGAAAGAGTACTGCAAAATTATAGGCTTATTGTAGAATAAAAATAAAATAAAATGAAAAATGAAAATGTGAAGGATTTTTTTGAAACCTTACAAAATTGCTGCAATCAAGAAAAGCAAAATGGTACTTGTGAAACTATATGCATCAGAAAACAAACAAAGAAAATATATACAATTTGATAATAATTACATTCAGCAGCCACTTTATTAGGTACACCTGTTCAACTGCTCGTTAATGCAAATATCTAATCAGCCAATCAGGGGTCAGCAACTGAAAACATTTACACATGTAGGCATGGTCAAGACAGCCAGCTGAAGTTCAAACCAAGCATCAGAATAGGAAAGAAAGGTGACTGAATGTGGCATGGTTATTGGTTGTTGTTTTCCCCAATGAGTTTCAGCTGTGTTCCCCAAGTGTTTCCTCTCTGCCCCAATCACCCTTCTGTGTATTTATAGTTGCTGTCTTCCCATTTGTCTTTGTCTGATAATCTGTTTCTGTTCCCAGGTCTGTACCTGTTCCCATTCCAGTTCCCCTAGCCTGTATTTCCCAGTGTATGTTCTTGTAGTTCAGTTGGTTTCCAGTGTTCCCCTTTTGGACTTTTGTTTACCTTTTGGATTCTGCTAACAGCCTTATAATAAATGGTTCACTTTTAATTCACCTTTGGCTGCTTCCACATGTCTGCTTTTGGGTCCTCAACGCAACATCCAGTCTGCATTTCCTGCAGACGCTAACAGAAGAGCTTTTAGAATCTTCCAGCAGAGGAAGATGTGAAGGGGGCAAACTGTTAAATGCTCAAAAAGATAATAAAGTGTTATAAAGCGCTGATTATTGTTTGCACCTATTCCCAATTACCTTGCTGTAGTTAGCGTACCCTGCACCAGTGTGGTGTTAAAAGTCATTTTTGGAAAACTCAAAGCAATAAATTTAAAGGTGGACTTCCAGCTGTAACAATGTGGCATAATAGTTAAACCTCCTGCTCTGCCTGCAAAAAGGGTGAATGGAAAAAAAAGAAAGAGAAGTACAATGCTCAGCTACAATATCTTCTCCGTACAACTTGCCAGTGACTCTTTGTTGTCTCTTTATTTGTTTAATACTGTCCTGATGCATGCTCAACAAAAACACTCAGAGTGCAACTCCCCCCGAAGGGCAAGTGCTATACATCATAAACATCAAATACTTTGATGTTTATGATGTTTTTATTGAACATGTTAACTTCAGCGGGGTCATTGTGACATTGTAGGGTGTTGTATTGAAAAAATACAAAGTGTGTTGTACAGCTTTCTCCATGCCCTTACATATGATATATTATACTCAATATGGTTTCTTGAAATTTTTTTTCAAGGTCAACTTTGACCTAGGGCACTAACAATGAAGGTCAAGGTCAAATGCTAAGCCAACCTAGGTACTCATCTCCCCCAAGGCCTAGTATATTGTTGTAATGTTTGAAGACGATCAATAAAAAACTGTAGGTAATATAAAGTTTATACCGATTTTCACATTTGGTGTTACCTTGACCCGATTTTCCCCATTAAATCAGCTCAAGCTGTTATTGGTATGTACCATCACACAATATTTGAAAATGATCTCTTGAAAATATGTCTGTGTAGGTTCTCAGTCATCATGGTAGTCTTAAGAGCTTGAAAGAAGGTGACTGAACTTCTTTAAGTTATTTGAAGACATTTCACCTTTCATGCAAGAGGCTTCTTCATTTCTAAAACCAAAAGGTGGGGAGTCCCAGGTATTTAAACCCTAGTGGGGGTTGTCCCTTAAGAGGTGGTCATTAACCCACTATTAATCATGTGCGCCATCACATTAGCCAGGGTGTGAATAAAGGCGTGGGACAGTACCACCACAGGTTTCGGGTGACCTTGCCCCACCCTATGATGTGACCTATTGAGGTCACCTGATGTAAGGTGTGAGTGGGGGTTGAGGCGCCTGGAAAGGGATCTCAAGACTGCATTGTATGTGGCTGACAGTTTGTCTTAAGCTACCACCTCTGTTCAATGATGGTCATCCACAGTGGACATAGATGGCCTCTTTTACTCCTCTTTCAAACCATCTGTCTTCTCGGTCTAAAATGTGAACATTGGCATCCTTGAAAGAGTGATCTTTATCCTTTAGGTGCAGATGTACA
>VUQS01038102.1:22048-43331 GCA_015108495.1 Heterochromis multidens | reverse complement strand
GTGAAGGAACAGAGGCACTGCACCAGCTCCACAAAAATGTGAAGCTTTAAATAAGCAAAATAGGGGACATTTAAGATGACTAATGACAGCGGTGGCCAGTAATGGCCATAACATGATTCTAAATAATAGATGAAAGAACAGGGAATTTGATGAAGGTTGGTCTTTATGTTTTCGGTAAAAAGACTGCATGAAAGCAGCTAACTACTACTAAAGCTGTCTTTTGTTGAGGCTTTGAGAACATTAGCAATGAGTAAAACCTACAAGAAACCAGTGGAGGTTGAACTTACCTGTGGTTTCACTCAGAGAACAGTTCGTAGTGAGACATAAACATGGCTAACATCAGTGGCATGTGGTGACTTTGATTTAATAAAATATATTAAATATATATTTACAAAATAAAAATTTTTTTAAAAACCCTCTGAATTAAAAGGCTTGAACACTGTGTGATCAATATCTACAGGGGAATTAAAGAGATTAATGAAAAATGAAGGTGGTGTATTAGCAAAACAGCTGGTTTGATGTAGTACATTCAGTGAATCAACTGATTTATGTTAATCTTAAAGTGTTGGTGGAGTCTGCAGATGAAACTTGCCTGTTTTAATAAACCGTACAGATTTCAGTGGGATCATAGTGAAGCAGAGTTGATCTTGCTTCCAGAGACAATAGCCAACAAGATGGCAGTTATTTAAAGGATGGATGCAAACAGGCCAGAAGCTTTATGACAGACCACAGTTTGAGATGAAAGCAGATAGATCGTTTTTACTGTGGTACGTTTTAATTGATGTCTATTTTTAGCTCTGTTGATGAGCAAATACCACCAGTGCAATAGGCTAGCTGCGTTATAAACCTTTTTTTTTTTTTAAATTTCCCTATATTCCCTTTTATTTACAAAAACTTTCACATATGCATTTAGAGGATGTACAGTTTTTGTAAGGCACCGTTTAAAGAATTGAGATGATTAATAAAGTCATACTTAGTAGAGTAATGTCATTACATTGGTAATACTTAATAATTCGTGAAGTACATTTTTTCAGGTAAATTTCACAGAGCTGCTGCTCATCCACATCAAAAGGAGCCAATTGAGGTAGTTTGGGCATCTGACTGAGATGCCTCCTGGACACCTCCTAGGCGAGGTGTTTCAAGCATGTCATACTGGGAGGAGGCTCCAGGACAGACCCAGGACTTGCTGGAGAAATTATATCTCTCAACTGGCTTGAGAACGAGTCGGTGTCCCCCCCGGATTAGCTGGAAGAGGTGGCCAGGGTGAGGGAAGTCTGGGTCCAAACCCAGAAAAGTGGTAGAGGATGGATGGATGGATGGATGGATGGAGTTATTGGCATTTACTCACCCAGTTAAACACAGCACTCTGGGAACATGTGAATGTTATAATAATAAAGAGGTTCAAATGAGCCCATGTTAAGTTTGAGATTTCTCATAGATTTGGATTCTACTTGTGGTATTATTGGTGTTGGGTTTGCATGTGTGCTCAAAGGGAGGCAAACAGATGCTAAACAATACAGTTTTTAAGGTTCCCCTCTGAAAGTATTTTAATTGACAATTATGTTATGACAAATAAATAAGAGAGCAATAGCTGCCTCTCCAGTAAGTCCTTCAGATGGATGTCGGCTGCAGCAGACAGTCCTTCTTCTGCTCATCCAACTCACAGCAGATTTTCAAAGCAGAAGAACTATTGTGAAGTCAAGTCTGTGTGTGGGAAACACTGAACTTTGACTAAAAGAAAGGAATGCAGTGTGATGCACTAACTATCTCTTGGATTTGTTATTCTGTATTTACACTAACCAAACCCAGTAAAACTGGAAGTGTTACCTTTTGCCTCAGAGTAGAAAAAGCACAGTTAAGTCATTCAAAAAGCCACAGTCTGCGTTGGCAAATCATCAGCAGGAAGAGCAAATAACTCGCATCTACTTAAAGGATTCCTTCAGGCAGTGTCGCTCTCTAACCCTAAGCCCACTATCAGTTTTCATCAGCGTATGTGTGCGTTTGTGCATGTGTTACCGTTTGTGCGTACTAACATACTGCACCATCTTTCTGCAGAAGGTTGCTCCTAATCTCATCATTTGTGGATTTTCTCCCTTCAGCTGTACAATCCCAGATGAATACGACTCTTGTGTTTCCGTTTTTGTTTTTTGTCATCCTGACTCGTCTGCAGGACAGCAGGCATTCTAATCCAAGATTTGGGTTTTTAGCAGAAAGCCACCATCTGCTAGCTTGATCTTATCATGCCATAAAAACATTTTGATGGTAGATATTTAGGGTAAAAACAAAATATGAGCAACTAGGGACTAAAATTAAATGTAAAATCTCCATTCAGCGAACATTAGAGCATGCCAAAGGTCAGCTTTTATCCTGCAACTTTTTGAAAGTGATTATTATTTAGTTTTAACATGTTAAACATTAAAATAACAGTTTACTCCTTAATTACTTTTTATTTCAAAGGTTTTAGCTAAATCCAGTTTTTGTTTTCTAAGCAGGATATTCCTTTCTGTGCATAGAATTTTGAATATGACTTATTAAGTGTGACATTAATGCACATAAATATAAATTGTAAAACCATTTTTCCCTGCATCTCTCCATCACTCTGTCCATTTAGGGCCGTCTGCTGGTGAAAACAGGGCGTATCTATCTAGGTGAGAAGATTCTGCGTGATGCGGTTCAGATTCACAGCACCTCCCACGAAGCGTGGAGTGGACTGGGTGAGGCTCTTCAGTCTCGGGATTGCAGCCAGGCCCCCGACTGCTTCTTGACAGCCCTGGAGCTGGAGGCCTCCAGTCCCATCCGGCCCTTCACTATCATCCCCAGGGAGCTCTGAGATGCCTGCCTTGGGGTGGGCTGGAGCTTTGGGTTGGGGTGAAGGTTTTGGCTTTTTGCCAAAAGTCCAAAATCTTATGATAAGCTGAAGAAAGACAATGGAAAAATGAGCTTCAAATCAATAGTAAGTTTTGGGAATTAGGTCTGTTTTCTTGCCGACGGGGAGATGAAAAGACATATTACTCGTGTATTTACTAAATTTGATGATAAAACAAAATGAAATCATTTCTTATGCCCCACTTACACAGGATTAGAGACTGGTTGGTTACCATTTGACAATCACCAGTTGCTAGGGAAAAATGAGTATTCTCCAACCAGTTGGCAAGTGGTTGCTGGAGGTTGCTGGCAGTCGCTAGCATAAAATTGGTTGCAAAGATGTATACGATGCTGCATGGAAAACCTCCTTATGACTGCTTTGGTTGGTATCAAGTTGCCATGGTCACCTGTAGTTTGCATGTAAGATGCCAACTTGTCTGCAAACACTTGCAAACTACTGGCCAAGTGGTAGTGAAACTGTGAAAAGTGCAACACAAACCAGAAATGGAGACTGTTCACCTTCAAAGTAAAAGTTGTGTCTTTTGGAATGTATTGTTTGAGTGGTTCTCCATTTCCGGTTTACGTCACACTTTTTCAAGCTTCACTACAGCTCAGAGAGCAAATGGCAAGTGTTTGCAGACAATTCATCGTCTTTCATGCAAACTGCCAGCAACCCAGGCAATCTGATGGTGACCAAATCAATCACAAAGAGGTTTCTGATGCAGTACCCTCTTTGCAATGATTTCACCCAGCGACAGCCAGCAACCACTTGCCAACCAGGGCTATGCAAGACTATAGTACAGTGAATTATGGGTAAATTAAGACTTTTTTCAACCAACCAAAAGGTTGACAAAGTGCATCCAAACACTTAGCTCTGGAGCCTGAAAATGTTTGTGTAAAACAAGAGAAGGAACACAGGAAAAGCTTAAAAACACTATGGTGGAAATTACAAACTCCCTTTTAATCGAAAGATACCTCCAGCATAACCATCCTCAGGGAGGGTGCAAGTCTACCGCACAGCAGCATAACTAAGGGATGGTTCAAGGTAACTGGATCCAACACCAACTATAAGGCTTATCAAAAAGGAAAGTTTTAAGCCTAATCTTAAAACTAGAAAGGGTGTCTGTCTCCTGAATCCAAACTGAGGGCTGGTTCCACAGGAGAGGGGTCTGTTGTCAAATTTTTGGGGCTTAAATGATTTATTGTTAATTTTTGTGAAATGGTCTGACTCTAATTGTACTAATCTGTGTATAAAATTAAAAGTGGTCTAACCCTACAGACCAGTCTAAAATAACTTTGTGAAACCAGCCCTTGGTATAAGCCCTGTTGGTGTACCCATCCCTGTAGCTGCAGTGTGTGAGTCCACAGATGCTGCAGGTCACTAAATTGGAATCCATTTATTTGATGCTTAAAGATGCAAGTTCTCGTTTTTTTAATATTTATTTTTATTTATTTTGCTGTTTTGGACTGAACCAGGCTAGCTGTCTCCCTGTGCTTCATATTTTTCTTACGTAGCTAAGTTAATGTAGCTTCAGGTTTAAGGGACAAATGTTTGAGTGGTATTAATTTACTCAGCTAACTTTTGGTAAGAAGTGTGTTTTCCATAATTTTAGGTATTCCTTCATCTAGTATATTTTAAAGAACAAGGTATTTAAGAAATCACTTTTACCTCAAGATGAAAAAGTTCTTAATCTCAGCAACTTACTTTGTCACTTTGGTAATTATCAGCTTAATTGCCCCACAGTACCTTTGTGAACATTCCTAGCATTTAACACAAACATTGGTATTAATGCAGTTTGTGTAGATAAAGAAACAGAGGGCTTCAGATATTCGCAGATAAAAGAGGGGTGTGTAGAAAATTAATATTCTGGTGTAAGCAGTGTTATGTTGTACATCTCCTATGGAGTCATTAGTACATCAGTAATAGTAACACAATGAGGGATATTTTTAATGATAGTTCAGAGATGTGCTGGTTACATCTTGAGATAAAATGTATATTGTTGTGTTCTATATATGTGGCAGTGCAGAGAGGCAGATAATGTACATGCTGTTCATCACAGCAGCAGCTCCACTTCATTATTATTTGGACCTTTGATGTATTTTTGATGATGGCGTTGACTGGCGTAGCTTTTATGTACACACGCAAGCACAAACACTCCCTCCTGCTCATCTTCAAATGGGAACTAGCATTAACACGTCATTCCATATGGCATCATTATATGTCTGTACATGAAGTATTTTAATGCATGTGTGTTTGCTTTGAATGATCTCTCTGGGACGTTATCAGTCCATCTTCTGTTTGCTCCATTTGTACGGTACAGTAGCTCATCCATGCACATATGCATGTGTGTATGTGTGTGTTTATCTCTTTTTTGTTTTTTGTTTTTTGACTCATCTGTTCATAATGCCGTCCATTATAAACAACAATGGCTTTTAAAAATCACTGCTGGATTTTGCATCTTCACCTGCCTTGTCACTTGTGACTAATGGACATCACTTCCGAGTGCCTAACCACATAAATGTGAGCAGTGGGACTGGGCTGCCGGCTTATGTAATACTGCCAGCACAGTTTTCTGCCTCCAAACTCCCTCCTCCTTTCCCTCTCTCTCTCTCCCTCTAACCCTCTATGTCTCTCGCCCTCTCCCTGCTTGCCTGATGTGATGTGATGTGGCTTCGTTGCCTAGCAGCCATCCCCTTGTTTGAGTAACTGGGGAAGTGGAGAGATATCTGGTCCTCTGAACAACACACATATACAGTGGGAAGACACACACAGTCACTATACACACACACCACACACACACAACGTGTGGTTTTACAAGTTTGACAGTGTCTGTCTGATGTCTGCTGCTACCATGTGAGGTATGAGCCAGCTATAATCAATGTCTCGGGCTGGTGTAAATTGATTTGTGTTATGGGAAGAGTCCCTGCCTTTGCTTTCAGAAAAAAAAAGGTGTCTGTTTTTCTCCCTCCCTGCAGCGTTGCAAGCACCGCTCACGCTCTTGGTATGAAAATCCCTCATTCATCAATACTTCGATTTTTGGACATAGAGATTATCTATCACTGTCGCTTCTTTTCTCCCATCCGAAAAGTCTATTTTTACTTTTCTCCCTCCTCACTCACCGACGCTCCCTTGTTCCGTCCTCTCCTCATTAGCACCGTGTGAGACACCTACACAGGGGCTTCGGGAGATGAATGGTCTAATCCTCGAGGGAAAGGAGTGAAATATTACATGGTGCATTCACACATGCACAAAGATACACACATACGCTGACAACGAGAGACACATAATGAACTCGTTTTGAGGTACAGTATAAGTACATATACTCAAATGTATACTCACAAGCACACGTGCACAAATATACACACGTGCCACGGTCTTGACAGCTCTGGTAAAAGGAGACAGATTAATGGAGGAAGCGGCCTGATGCAAAGTCCAGAATGACAATGGGCAGATGACGTTTTATTCACTGGGCCTGCTGTCACCACACACACGTACACACATTTATACTTACATGGATAAGATCGTATGTGCATGTGTGTCACAGTGATGTCAAAGCACCAATGCACATCACTCTGGTATCACTTTTATGTCTGAGCAACACACCCTCCACACTTCATTATAAACAAACATAGAACTTGCAATCAACTGCGGTGACCACTTTGAGTGAGGTTTGTAATGCAAGCGTGGTATTCAGGTCATGAATGTGGATGCCACCCCGGCAGGGGCATATGGAGGGCACAGGCTGGGTGGCGCTGCTGCTGCAGGGCGCCAACAAAGAAACCATAAACCATCACTGTGATGACCAAACAAGGCTGTGGAGTCATGGATAGGTGAGGGGTGTGATGGAGGTTATGAGGATCAGATGTGGTTCCATAATCTCATTTATTAATAAAATGACAGATGTGTCATAGTTGATCCCCAAGGAGAAATTTTCAAGCGCTTTCAGTGTTAACACTGTGATATAAGAATATATTCAAAATGCTGTAAGAATCATTTGTAAAATTATTTGTAAAGTAAAATATTTTGACGATTGAACGCTTTCCAAAATTTTTTTAGTTTGATTATGAATTAGATTATTGCTGCTGTTTATAGCTTCAACTTACCATCTATCTGAATCGATATACAGTAGGCTATACTGAAAATGCATCATTATAAAATCCATGAGTGTCATTTTCACAGGTGGGCTGAAAGAATTATCAGACATTTTTTCACATGACTATTTGCTTTCTGCAGACTTACTGTACAAGCTAGCTTAACCTAGCATAAAAACTGGAAATAGGGGAAACAGCCTTTTCTTTTTTAAGGTAAGTAATATGTTTACTAGCACTTCAAAAGATCACTATTTAACACACTGTGTAAAGTTTTGGGAGTTACTCCATATTTTTTAACTTTTCTATGTATGCAAAACAGATTTCATAAAATATGCTGGCTCCAAACTTACATTTAACAGACAGATATCAGAGCTGTATTTATTTTAATGCCATTACATAAGGCTGGCTCCAAAAGCAATCTGCATGGACTCCTATGTTAAAATTTCCATTTTTACAGCCAGAAAAAAGCATGCTCACAAGCTGGTATGAAAGACAGTTTTAGCCACTGTTGACAAATGGATGCTGACACTGTCAGCTAGAGAGTGGATGCAGCTTGCTAACCTCGTTAGCATTAATAACTTAGCACTCCACCCTCCTGTCTGAATATGATCATTTCTGGCTCCAAAAAAATCAATATGCAAAAACCAGAATGCTAAGTTAGGGCTTCAAAACAGGTTTTCAAAAATCACGGGGTGACGTTACAGTGGTGTCCATCTTTTGTATACAGTCTATGTTTGAAACTTTTTTTTGTTTTGTTTTGTTTTGCTTTGCCAGGCACCAGAATATCTGATATACCTGTTTAATGATACTAAATAGGTGTTAAATTACTTTCACATTGGTACCACGCTACTGTTAGCCTAATTTTTTGGACATGCTTTGGTGCTCATTTTTATGAGGCTGAAATTTTCAAGCAAACAGGCCTAATAACACCACAGTAAACAGCAGCCTGGCCAGCAGTTTGTTCTCTTCCATCAATCACCAGACCTGCAAACTTGATAGCCCTCCAGCGCTGTTGGTCCACGTTCCACACACACTGCGACAGTGCCAGCACCATTACCCACTTAAACAATGACCCCCTTGTTCACTAACAGTCGCTCATTGGAGCTGATTAAATTTTTAAATGTCATTTAATAGAAGTGTAATGTACCTCCTGTGTGTCTGTCAGCAGCTTGAGATGGGCGGTGAACAGATACCTAGTTAACCTCCCGGTGTGTCGCACTGCCTGCTAAATTCCTTGGTCATCACCCTGTAGTGATGAGACTAAATGACCCTGAACCCCTCTGAACCTGAACCTGCAACCTATTTGTCTAACCTCACTCCTGGATTTTCAAGGTGTTTGTGTTATACAGGAGCCAGTACTGCAGGGCCATTTTAGCTCTGTCAATGAATAAACAATGGCTGCACTGTTTAAGGGTTTATTTGTTTGGAAAACTTTAGTTGGGACCCAGCAAACCAATAATAAATCCCATGCCAGTGCTGGATTAGAGTATTTTTAAGGAACTTCACATTCTTTGAAAATTCCAGTGGCCTGCCTTCGTCATCACTCTGAAGCCGGGTCACATTTTCTCAGCATGTTGTGTAGTGTTAGCTGTTAATTTGACATCCTCGACTCTGGCCCAGCAGTGCAGCTGAGTAGCATGGTCAGATCTTGTTGTAAGCTGCCAAAAACACAGATTTATTCCAGACATTCACCGATGCGCTGCACTGCTTCCCGAATGTCAACCGGATCTCATTAAGCTGTTCCCAGAAAGAGAAGTAGATGTTTGGGCTGCTTGTACGACCCTGACACCAGATGTTCTTGTGCCCCTTAAATGATAGAATTCCACTGTTCCAGTGCAACTCACATCTTAAATCATGCTTAAATCGTCTTTCCCGCCACATGAAAAACTAGCAGAGATTAAAAAAAAAGAAGATAATGTGTGTGTTACTGTGGTGTTTGCTAATTATCTTTTCTGCGCATTTTATTTATATGTAAAAACTATCCTATACATCACTGATTAAGAAAAATAGATAAATTATGTTGAAATATGCATGTTACTAGCCCACGGAGCCTTTAAGAAATGTGTATGTGCGCACATGTTTGCAGGTTTGCGCATCAGCTTAGCTTGCAAGTGCGTTTTTAAAAAGCAAGGGATCACAAGGGTATGTGCATTTGTTGCATTGCACGGATACGTGAGTGTTTATTTTAATGCAACGTGTGTCTACGAGGGTGAGCTTGATTGACAACAGAAGAGCGGGTGCCTGGCCGTGCCTGTGGTCAAGGCAGGCTGTGGGAGATGGAGGGTGTTAAGTCGTCAGTATGAGGCATATGTCAGAGATCAGTGCTGGACTGTGGAGATCATTGAGATGAGAAGGGAGGAAGGGCACCAGGGGTTGAGGGAGTCAGAGATTACTGGCGGCTTGGTGCCTTGACCACAGGCCATTCTGACTGTTCGTTACACACAAACACACACACACACACACACACACACACACACACACACACACACATCTCTCCTACTGTATCTTCCTCACAAGCGCTGAATGCAGAGGTCCAGCTCTCCAGAGGGTGCATGCAAAGCCCCGTGTTAATAAGATTGTCTTCCACTCTGAGTGGTAGTGTATCCTCCTTTATCTCTGGAATAATGACAGGGGGAATAAGAGACTGGCTCTTGAACCTCATCAAGCTTTTAAGTGTCAGCAACTGAAGGAAAAGAGAGTGGGGGGGATTTAACTGTTGGCTAAGTAGATGTGCTATGATAATGCTGCAAATGGCTTCCATGAATGCTGTCCCAAATAGTCATGTCAAGATGTTAAAGATTTAGCCGGATGCCTCAGAAGTAGCAAATAACCTCTTACACAGCAGCTGGTTGAATAGTCAGTGGTGTTTTTGTTACCTCACAGATGTTTACTGTCTGCTTGAAATGATAATGTGAAAAATCATTGTGGAAATCCTGCACCAGATCTACTATATCACTCCCACTACATAGACTACAGCAGCAAAAAAGATGCATTTAAATTTATGTTTTTTAGTGTCATTTGGCCATTCAGTAAAACAATAATCTGTAAACACAACACTTACATATAATAAGCTATATTAAGTTGAAACTGTAAGTTCAGTTCAATTCAGTTTAATTGTATAGCGCCAAATCACAACAACAGTCGCCTCAAGGCACTTTGTATTGTAAGGTAAAGACCCTGCAATAATAGATTAGATGACCCCCTATGAGCAAGTACTTGGTGACAGTGAGAAGGAAAAACTCCCTTTTAACAGGAAGAAACCTCCGACAGAACCAGGCTCAGGGAGGGACAGCCATCTGCCGCAACTGGTTGGGGGTGTAAGTGGGTAATAAACAGCAAGGAGTAATTTGGAGCTACGGTTCTGGTCATCTAACGAGTGAAACTAATGGTCTAATTAGTCTCCAACAACTCTTTATAGTCGCTTTTTACCTGCTAAAAGCTTCCTTATATGTCCATTAGCTAGGTGAACGGTTTTTTAGTCTGTTTGGTCCTACACATATGGCACACGATGCCTCTTCATTGAAAAACTGATGAGAACCATGAGAATCAAAATCTTAAAGTCGGGGAAATTAAAAACCAAAACAAAGAGCTGAAAACCCCTAAAAGTCTTCACAGAAGTGAGGGAAAATGCAATTGTGTAATTACACAAAGGCATTCGATCCACCGTGAATATCAAAAATATTGGTGAGTGCAGCTTTAATGTTCAACAAGCAAAGAAAAAGAGATGAAGGGAGACGTGTTTGGTGTTTACGCTTTGGAAAAGTGAGGCAACTACTGGTGCTTTGACACTTGACAGGGAATTCTAGCTGAATGTCTTCCAAATGAACTCAATAATGAGTTTCTGTGAAGCAGCTTTAACATTATTGTTTGGTAACGCCATTATGAAAAGTCCTTGTCATATTACTGTATGTGTTGGTATTCATACTCAATACAACACTCAAATAGCTTAATGAAGTGGGCTTTAATCCTTGGATCTCTTTAACAGAGTCTGGTTGGGCTGAGGAGATGAGTATAACTCTTCTCCTCAACAACTCGTCATAGCACAAATACTGCTGCTCTACCTCTTTGCACATGAAGCAGCATATGCATGCTCAGCAAAACCCCTGTCTGAATAAACAACAGTGTCCAGATTCCTACCAGAAACAGTTTGTTATATCTGTGCCTATCCCGTATTGCGTGGTAATCTACACCAGTATTATGTTCACTTAGAGGTGATTCCTATCTGTGCTGTTCCCTGTGTCCTGACATTATTGGCTGTGCTTGTTTGTTTTGCTGAAAGAAAGAGTGAGTATGTGGAGTAGGTAGCGATAAGAATAGCTGTTTTATTGTGTGCCACTGCCTTGGCCTCTAATACCGAATGTGTTATCTGAGGGTGCAGCATGCCACACTAAGCTATGTGCATGTGACGCATGGCTGAGCAACATTCCTCCTCCTGAGTGCATCGCAGGGCAGAGATAGTAGGAAGGCAAAGGCAGCCTGACTGCCAACAGAGAGGGAAAGAAGCGCGAGAGCGAGAGAGAAGAGAGATGAAGGGAGGGAGCAATACCGGGAACATGTAGTTAAGTGGAATGAAGTACCCTTTGTTGCAGATAAGATCATTCTGCTTCCCTGGCCGGCGTCACTAAAGCAATTTGAGCACAACGAATGTAGCTGATTATGTTGTTGGCAGACCACAAAATCCCTCACTGACATGCAGATAAACGTTGCTCCAAGTAATAAAAGACTGGAGGTTTTCCCTCTTTCATACAGCCATGATTTCACTTTTATTATATTAAAAAAAACAAAAAACAGGGTTAGCTGATTTCAGTCTATAAGTTGAAACAGTGCGTAAATGTAGGGATCCTTGCATTATGGAAAATAAAAACTGGCTATAAAAGGGGTCCTTGACATCTTAGTGCAAATGGCTTCCTGTAAGGATTGTAGGCCCCTGGTCCTGGAGTGCTCTGTGAAATGCACAAATACAGACACACACACACACTGATGTTGATATTTTTCATTTACAAAGAGAAACATGGTATTTTGTTTTAAATTAAAATTTTCAATTTATAATGTATATTCAGATGCTAAAATGTACTTAAAGAATGTATTCTAAATGCTGAAACCTTTGGATGTCAACAGACAAAAACAGAAGAAACCAGCATATAGTGTCCTAATAAGGCGTTATCTTTAATGCGTCTTAATATTGATTCTCCAAGTCTCCGGAATAGTACGGAAGGAAGGGAACGCCATTCATTCAAAAGATATTCCCTCAGTTGGTTTTTGGTAGAAAGTGCTTTCTATCACATCGGTCTAAAAATTACCCATAGGTGTTCAGCTGGGTTGGGACCTGGTGATGGTGAAAGCCATATCAATGATTCACATCATTATCTTTCTTATGAAACCATTCAGTGAGCCACTGTGGCCTATGGATGAGGGAGTGTCTTCCTGGAAGAAAGCACTCCATCAGGATAGAAATTTTTTATTACAGTAAAAAGATGATAATTTAGAACAACTTTGTATTGATGTGCAACACAAAGGGCATGTTTATGAGTATAATAAGATAATAAGATATTATTACATGCTGAACCCTAATATCCCTCTCTCTGTACTAATCAATGGATTATTTCTACTGACAGTCTGATAATGTTCTGGTTAACAGTTACCTGAGAAAGGGTTGCTCTTTTGTTTATCCTTACATTTGCATCACGCATCATGGTCATTAAAGCAGAACTATTATATTTCTTCTTATTTTCTGTTATATGTATACTGTTACAAGGGTTCATAATCATTAAATATGGTCAAAGTTTCAAATAATGAGGACAGAATATGTACAAGTAATACCTGTGAGCCAAAACTTTGGCCTGCCCTAATTGCTGCATTTTAAAGCGTTTTTTCTACTATTGGCTCTGTTTGAGAGCAGATATCCCAAATACAGGCATCTTCTGTTTGCAAGGATCAGCAAATCAGAAGAAAGCTGCCATGAAAAGAGGAGTAATGAAGCTGCATTAAATCATAGTCCGAAACAAATAAGCATTATTTGGAATTTTGAAACATGCAAAGCTCCTCTGGTAGAGAGCAAGAAAACTATGGAGCTGGAGATTAGTATAATATGTCTCCTATAAATGAGCATTTCTGGCCATATTTTCTGATGTTTTTCTTATAGATCTAAATGCACTTGTCATTTTGGGCACTGTTCCTACCGAAACACTAGTCAGTTGATAACTCTTGACTAAATATCCTGCCATCTGTGCCTCAACCCTCTATCGAAGTCACTTAGATCTTTTCTTCCTGCAATCTTATGCAAAATTAGAATCAGCTGGGCCTGCTAGACTGGATGTTCATTGTTTAGCTTTGCTTTCTCCCCTCATTTATTCAGGTTTCTCTTTTAATTTGTCTCCTGTTTGTGGTTATTCGTGCTCCATTCCATATGGATATATTAAATATGTGTATGTTTTCTCTATCCTGTTACATAATCTTGTGGTGTTATATTTTATTTACAGGAATTATCCAAATCCTGTTTAATAACTAATCCCTTTAAAATCAAATGAATTTCCATTAAAAACATGTAAATATGATCATCATTTAAACAAATTTAAAAAGCATCTAATAACATACTTGTTTTTAAAATTATCTAATGCAGCTAAGATTTAAAAAAGAAATAAATTCATAGTCTTAAATTAGTAATCATGATGACTACTGGCATACAGAAAAACACAAGAAACCTAAATGAGGACTCACTGAGTGTACACTGTGGAGCCGCGGCAACATGGATTTGAAGCAGGAAGTGATGCCTGTAGCTGGTTTGGTCTGTGGGGAGTAGTGACATGGAGCAGGACCCTCTTTCTGAAGTAGCAAGAAATATTGAAGAAGTATTGATGTATCTAGCTCTGTGATCAACCTCCAGGGTGCTATACACCAAGACTAGCACAAAATGATTATAGACTGTATATAAAAGATGGATACAGCCACTGTGACATCAGCCATTGATTTGTGGAATACCATTTTGAACCCTCAGATGTGGCATTTTTAAAAGTGGACATGGCCATTTTCATAGATAGGATAGATCCAGTGAGTTCTTGTTTACCATTAGAGCTGGTTAGCTAGCATCCATGTGTCCCTAAGTAGCAGTGATGCTAGCCAGATTCAAGTGGCCATTCAAGGTGCTGCAAGTTTTGGCATCTTGGTTTCATTTTTCATGTAACTTAGGAGAAAAACATTTTTCATTCTATTATTTTTGGTAATTCAACAAATATTTTTTTTCTGCATTTTGACAATTTCAGTGAGCAATAGCTTGTAGTATGAAGCTTTTTTAGACAGAGGGTCAACAACTAAACACTAATTAATTAATAATTACTGTAGATATGTCAGCAGCAAAATAACAATTTGTACTGTGAGCTCTGGTGGACATGTTTTCTTTGTGGTCTCTGCTCTTTGTGGATTTAGCCAGCTGTATTCTGTAATATATTAACAGATGTAACATGGGCTACCATACTATCATGGCAGCTTTCCAAATCCCATAGTATGAAGCATCATCAGATTAAATTTAAATAGATGAATACTATCCTTGACTTAACCTAACAGTGACCGTGAACGCCACAGCCTGCTCTGTGCACCATATAATCAATTAATCCATTAATGTAAACTGCAAAGTAGCCAGTTTCATAGCCTGCTTTTGTTTACCAAAAGGCTTTCCTCCAGACATGATGCTTGGGATTCAGGCCAAAGAGTTAAATCTTTGTTTCATCAGACCAGAGAATTTTGTTTCTCATGGTCTGAGAGTCCTTCATGTGCCTTTTGGTAAACTCCAGGTGGGTTGTCAAAAAGAAAAAAGAATTGAATCCATTTTGGAATAAGGCTGTAACATGAAAAAATGTGGAACAAGTGAAGCGCTGTGAATACTTTCCAGATGTACTGTATAATATACCGTAATGTTAATTTTGTAACTTATGGTTCAATAGAGAGTAAAAAAGGGTGAAAAAGTAGGATATGATTTAGGGTGGACCAGTCCTCTAACTGATGAATAGTAACGTATGAGTGTGCAGTATCCCTCCGTCCAGTGTCTGGTTTCAAAGCAGCAAAATGGCAATGGCCAAAATGCTCGGCTCAAAGTTTCAGAACAGGAAGCTTCCCCAACCAAAGGGTGACATCTCAGTGGTTATGTCCATCTTTTATATACAGTTCATGGTGTGGCCATTCCCTGAGGCTAGTGTTAATGTAAATTCACATACTGCACACCATGTCCTCTATCATTTTTAATTCTTTGACTCTTGGATGTATGCTAATGAAAACCTATTGTTGTACCATTCTGATACTCCAGTCATGTGAAGGATGCACTAACAATGTACACCAGTTCTATTTTGGGGTGTCATGTTCTTAGATTTAAGACATATATCATTTCACTCCTGCCTTTTTAACTTCTGCCAACAGATGTGTGGTACAGAGATTAGCAGTGTTGCTTCACAGCAACAAGGTTGCTGGTTCAAATTCTGACTGGAGCCTTTCTGTGTGGAGTTTGTATGTTCTACCTGTGCCTTTATGGCTTTCCTCTGGCTTCCTCTCACGGTCCAAAGATATACATGTTAAGTTAATTGGTGAGTTGGCTGTGTATATGAGATAAAGTCTATAGAATAAAGCATGGTACGAATGTATGGTTAAACGTGGCTTGTAGTCTAAAGAGCTTTGAGTGGTCAGTACAACGAGACAAGCATTGTATGAATTCATACATACTAGCTCCATTACAGGTATGTTCATGGTTAGTTTCTGTCAAAACTCGGTCAATCCTTCTCCCTTTCCTTGCCTTTCACTTCTCCTTTCCTGTTACCCACTAACACACATACTGGTCATCACCAGCGGCATGCCATGCAGAAATAGCATCACCCCTCCTCCACTCTCCTCCCCAGACATAAGACTGTCGTCCTGTCCCTGAACACAGGACGAGCCTTTTATTTTCCATCCCTATCTGATTCTGACAGAGGAAGACAGAATAGTGCCTTTTTCTCTACTCTGCTCCTTGGAGCAGTGGCTACTACCATTACACGCCATTTGATCCCAGTTGCCAGCTCACTTGATCCTCGGCAACAGGCCTGCCAGCCCCTAGGCACGCCTGCTTGATGCTAACAGAGGTGCTAATGCAGGTGTATTTCATGGGAGTCAGCGGGCAGCTGTGAAACTCGCGTGTATGTGTGTTTGGGCCAAAGCACTTGGCCTACTTTCCTACTGCGGTACAGCGTGTTAGAAACGTTCTCCTGGGTGGCGTAGGTACCTGGCGCATTCTGTGAATGTCCGTGAAACTTTTAAACTTTGACTTCTTTTTCACTGGTGCCTTGCTGTTAAGTACTCCATTAAAGTTTTAAACCTCTTCTTCTAGCTGAAATCAGTTTGACATATTCTCTTGCTGATTCTGGAAGTTTTTCCTCCATTCTGCATTTCTACATCCTTAATGTTACTGAGCACAGAAACATGGGACTATCCCAGGTAATGCACCTTAGGAGTCATAGCTCTCCTGTAAAAATTTTAGGTGCAAAAGATTTCCCTTTTTTAATTAAAGAAATGTTTTCTAAGGGAAATTTTAATAAAATTTTACTGTTTTCAACTGTATAGCTGAAGGTATCATTACTGTACATGAAAAGTGCAAATGGAAGGTAATAACCATTCCATCCACTGGGTAGATATTTCTCAAATATGTTCAGGAGATTAGCAAAGACATGAGATTTCTTCCTCTGGGGGTCCTAAATGAACACCATTGCCAGCTGTAGAGCTGGCCACATTAAAACTTTTGTGATCTACCAATACAGAGCATTCACATAAAAATGTATGGGATTTTTACTTTAATTCAGACGGGCTTAAATCTCAGCTCGATCAGTCAATATGGCAAAACAAAAGCACAACAGATAAATCTAGGACACACAGTTGCCCCAGGAAGGAGAAATTAAGTCAAATCAGAGTAAAAACAAAATGAATATACATCCTTTGTGTTGTGTTCCACAACATCTGTAGCTTACTGGAGGTTTGTTTTTCAATGTATGGAAATCAGATTCATCTTATTCTGAGCTGCGGGTCCAGAGAAATGTCAAATTCCTGCACTGGGACAGACCAAGTTTTCTCAGCACAAACCATTAAGACACCTCAGCTTTGATCTGCTAATGTCTGCCACCGGTGGCTGCTTAACCTTTGACAAAAAAACTTGTCTTCGAGGTGCTTTGACACCAGCAACAGCAGAAAACTGCTCCCAGCTCTGCAGTAATAACACCCTCGGGATTTCTTAGCACCTTTCCTTCTCTGTCAACACTCAGCAGCTGCCAGCACAGCTCAAATATCCATCGGCTACCAGCAGAGACTGCAATATGAACCAAAGCTGACTGGTCAACCAGTGCAGCGCCATAACAGGCCCTCAAATGGGGCAAATGATACAGTCAGACAGCCCCTGGGATCAGTTTTCTTTGACCCTTGCGGTTGTCATAACTGGCTTGTGTACATACCGGTTACACATTAGGTCATAGCTTGTAATCAAAACCTATTGAAAGTATATTGTAATGAAGCCTTTTTGTGGACAATGGAAAGACTGAATGGTGTTAATAACTGGTCTTGGTGACCAGATCCTACTTACAGGCAGAAAACTGATCCGCTGCACAGTCGACCGAAACATCACATGCCTGCAAGAACAGGAGATAAGAGGAGGAAGGGGGCGGTTGGCTGTCAAAAAAAAAAAAAAAGAGCAAATAACAATATGAGAAAAAGTGAGAGAAGAAAAGGATAAGGCAGTGTGTGATCAGAGGCAGAAAAAATGAGAGAGCAGACTGGTGATTGCTCCTCCATCTTTGAGCTGCAAGGAGATGAGAGAGGGAAGGAGAAGTCGGATGAGGAGGAAGGATTCGGCGATCAAGGGATGATTCATGGCTTGTCTGGTCCTCTGTGATCTGAACGTTAAAGAGTGGCTGTTTGTCGAGTGCTTACTTGCAGGGAATCTTTTCCACTGGTATCGCTGTCACGTTGTAGTCACACGGTGAAGTGTTTATGTGCTGGCACAAGGAGAAAAAAAAGATAAGGAAGTGTTTAAATATATAAGACAGTATCACCATGAGTTTGTTTTTTTTTCTGAGTCTCCTGCCAGTGCATTTTAAAGGGCACCTACTGTGCTTTAAGCAAAGTATGGATGATAACTAGTTACATCCAAACAGACTTCCACAATGGAACAGTTAATAAATATTGCTGAAGTAAATGACACCCTCAGGCCACCAAAAGCAGAAGTCTATCATTTAAAAGGTTCTGCTCATAATGACTTCAGGCTCTATGGTGAGGTTGCCAGATTTGCCTACAGGGCCTGAAACCTATACCTGCTAACCTAAACCGTTAGTATATATGGCTGTAAAATAAAAAAATTTCACTTTGCATTTTTTTGATTGTTTTGACAAACAACCATTTATTCTTCCACCCAGTACTTCTGCTTATCTTCTGCTCCAAGAAGTCAGTGATCCCAGCCAAGAAATAGTTACAACATCCAACTCCAGTTAAAAGCAGTACAGCTTGAGATATACTGCATCAATAACTTTGAGTTGGTGTATTTTTTTTACTTGCATAAGAGCCAGATTAGTTTAGTTTGATCCTATTTCTAGTGTTTGTGCAGAGCAAAGTAAATTGTTTTCTGGCTTCAGCTATGTGAAAAAGTTTTCACAGTAGCACACAAGAGCTTAGCGATGGCGACACTGAAGTTGTGCCGTGCACAGCAGTAAGAACAAAACTGGCCAGTGCACACATCATGAATCATGAAATCATGAAACTGATTCATGAATGATTCATGAAAATGAGTTTGTGTGCAAACTCATTTTTTGCGTAGGGTTGAAATGTTTCTACGCAAATATTAGTGAATGAGGCCCAATGTCCTTTGGACAGATCAAAGTGAAGATGTTTGGTCATAATGCACAACTTATTGGCACAAACAGCTCATACCTTGTCTCTAATTCCAAGGGTGAAAATGTCGGGTCGTGGGCAGTTTTTGAAAGAGTAGGATGCCTGGTGCATCAGGACTTCCTGGGTGGAGTCAGTATATTCATACGCTCCAGGTAGCAGCAGATCCCCCTTACGCACACCCAGGTTCTGGGTTTTTCTGCCTACACCTTTGAAGCTGTAAGTCTTTCTTACAGGGTTCAGTTCAGCCTCCTCGACGAAGTCTCGGATGTGGTAGGCTCCTGGGATGGGTGTGTCCTGGAAGAGTGGGAGATGTTTTGGGAACCTGTGACCACCATTTCTTAATCTTTTAACTATTTTATAACAATTTAAAGTCTGACATTTTGCAATAAAATGTCTGACTAAGCACATCTAACCCATAAATTACATGATCAACACTGGTGTCTAATACAAGATCAGACAATACAGTGCCACTGCAGCTACCCATAAGTTCATGGATGGAGTAACCTCATGAAGGACCCCTGTTGAATTCCACTGTAGATGCCAATTTCAATCTTTCCACAGCAACCAGAATGCTAGAAATCATTGATTAGTTGAAGGGACATCAAATTCTTAGGCAAATTCTCTGCTACCAGCCTTTCAGACGTGCCAGTTTTCTATTATGATCAACTTAAGATCTTTTGGTTTTCTGGAATAAAGATGGGAATTATTACTATTTTCTGATGCTGTATAGCCTCAAAGATCAATATATTTTTAAATGAAACGATAATAATGATTGATGGTGGCAGCCTTATAGTACTTCAGTGATGGAATATTGCTGGTTCGTCTTGACAGAGACCTTGACATAGTTAATATTCTACTTGAATGATAAAGATTTCTCACAAATGTGCAGATTGTAGAAAGACAAATGACATGTGTGCTAATATTATGTTCACATGTACACTGCCTCTGATGATTGAACACGTGGCGTGTTATTGTGATGTGTCATTTTAATTACGAATAATGTAATAATAAGAATGAGAACGATGCAAAAACAATTTAGAAGATGCACAACAAGATGATAGAAAGACAGTTGACTGGGGCAGTTGCACATTTTCCCCAGGTGGTCATACAACAAGTGTGCACCACTTTAAGTCGACAAACCAACAAACCAGTGGTGAGTGTTTGGGCCTGCACTGAAGTCTGCACTTGGTTTTAAACCAAACAGCAGTACAATACCTACTTTCAGTGTTCCCAGCCACCAGCTCCCTCTGCCACACAGCTCCACCGTGTCATCACCCTACAGATAGGGACAAGGCACAGCTCACAGTAGACTGCTTCTGCTATGATGATATTGCTATGCCAATAATGTGTTGATTCGTCTTCCACCTTGTCCTCATGCAACCACACGCAGAGTTATGAGGGTTTTAAAGATAGAGTCTCACCTTATCTGTCCTGTGACCACTCCGGGACATGTCACCGACTTCAGAGACGACTTTGTTTCATCATCCTGCACCGCACTTATTGTCGTTCACTATCTGCTTAACAGGAGATCCAGTGACACCTGACCACCATTAAAACGGTGACTGTTACTATAGCAGCAACTCCACTATCGATCAATTTTTTAACAAGCTGGCCTGGTAAGGAGCTAAATTTAGACTTGGAGATCAGTTTGGCTGAGAGTAAACCGGCACCAAATTACTGCATATGCTGCAGATGGTTATATGGTTGTCACTGTCTGCATCCCATCCATCCATCCATCCATCCATCCATCCATCCATTCATTCATTCATTCACGGTCGGGTTGCCAACCTATCGTAGGGCTTGTCAGCATCTCATTATGTGATATATGGAGGAATACTGTGATATTAATGAGAATATACAGAAAGTTTTGGCATTATGGTAAAAATTACAACCAAGTCCAAAACAAAGCAAGACTGCATGTCTTATTCATCAGTGTCTGCAGGCAAACAGTGTGTGTGTGTGTGTGTGTGTGTGTGTGCGCGCGCTTACACCTGAGATCCTACTCCAGGTTGAACTCTTCCTCCCTCTTTATTTCAGTACAGCAAAATTTAAGACCGCCAGCTGAAGTGAAAATCTCACTCTGGGAACAACAAGCGCTACATTCGGCCTTGTTGCCAGGCTACATGGAGCACATGGTTGGAAGGAGCCAAGAATTCATGTTTATGCTGCTTGTCAAGGAACTCTCATGTGACACGATAGCGCATGAGGAGACATACACACATCTTCACCCTAATCCCTCATGTACAGTCATCTCCAGTTTGGACAGGGCATGAATGCAGAAGACAGCTTCAGACTAGTGTTGCATGTGCGGCGTAATTAACAACTTTTTTATAAGTAGGCTGCGATGACACTTCATCTGTGAGGTTTTTTTTTTTTTTTTTTAAGTTTTTTTTTTTTTTTTGAGTCTTTTTTTTTTTTATTTTTTTTTTTTTTTTAAGAA
>VUQS01038102.1:0-16063 GCA_015108495.1 Heterochromis multidens | reverse complement strand
TTTTTTTTTTTTTTTTTTTTTAAAAAAAAACAAAAGGGAAAAAAAAAAAAAACCCAAAAATGCCGAAAAACGTACATCACTACAGGCGCAAAATGTTGGAGCAGTCTTCGAAGACGCCAACTTTGCGGTATGTAATGAATGACGTACAATTTGGCGGTAAATGTTAGCTAGGCAGAGCCCCGTTTAGCTAGCTTCCATTACATGCCGGTTCATATACCCTAGACAACGCCACAGACGTTCAGCAGAACGACTGACTAATACTACAACTTCCACAAGCAATGCGGCGTTTGGCAAACATTGCTTTCTCAGTCAAAGCTTACTACTAGGCGGGACGCTAGCTAGAACGCAGCTGAACTGCCATAAAAGCAACATTATTAGGGCACTCGACGCACATGCACCATTTTAAGTGTAACTGCGCAAACGGTGTTCAAAAGACGTAATGCTTTTATTCTGGCTAAACAGTAGTATTGCCTACATAGCTACTGACAAGCAGACGTTTAGTCGGCTAGCACTGCGGTAGTTACAGCGGGCAGGTTGCAGTTACGTTTTTATTTCCGTTCGTTCCGAACGAAAAAAAAAACACGACGAGTTAGAAGTTTAGGAACCGATCTAGACTGGAAATGAAAACCAAGCTTATTTCTCTTACCATTTCGATGTAGATGTAGTGGCTGGTTCACGACAAATTTGTAATACACCTAAGCCGAATGAGCTTCGAGGAACCGACAATCTCTATGAACACACTGAGACAGAAGCAACTGGACTCGCCTTTAACGGTTACTCTAAACTCCTCCTCTTTTTAATATCAATGCGCCAACTTCCCTTTTCTACAGGTCCCAAATTAATTAAAAAAAAAAAAATTCTCGCAATTAATATCTAGACAGTAAGAACAAGGAACAACTTTAATATCCATGTATGTATGCTGTGAAGGTTTCGACTTTGATATTTAAAATCATACCGCGTATCCCCTGCGGTCTAAATAAAAGCGGATGAATACTTTCTGCTACTGCGTGATGGGGGTACAAGACGTAGCCGACAGAAATCGCGCTTTCTGATTGGTGTGTTTGTACCTGCAATGCGTCACTCCCATGGTCTGCGCTGCCGCTGCATCTTGTCCATAGACATCCCAGTCAGTGCCACAGGCACAGCAGACAAGCTTGTTGCATAGTGTGTATGCATATGGGCAACATCTTCAGAGCGGCACAATAACACAGTTCTGATAAGTAATTAGCTACCTAGTAACAAAAATTGTTACTTGTAACTGAGCCAGCACTGACCCAGTTTGTGCTCCTATTTATTGTATTAGTGCAGTTTTCTCATTTCTGATTGCATTACTTCTGTTTCATTAGTGTGTTGATATCCATGCGGTTTAAAATGGCAGTTACAAGGTTACCCCATACTGATAGTGTGTTCCTCCTTTGTGCTGTGCAAGTGTTCATCACTTTGAATGTTATGCATAATTAGATGCAGCCTCAGGGATGGAGTGTTTGGGTCTAATAGTTAGGTGTTATAGCTTGTGCATATATGAGAGTGTGTGCACTGTGCACATTTAGATGTGTAATATGTGACTGGGTCTGTTGCTGTCAGATGATGCTCAGGTCTAATTGTGCTGCTGCTGGTGTGGATGGGAGTATCTGATAGCCTGATTGCTTATGCCTGACTGCTCTCCTGTCTCCCAGTGACCACCTGTCTCTGCCCTGGCCCCCGTGGGAGACAGTGAGGAAGAAGGTGGAGGAGGGTGGACAGAGATGTGCGAGGAGAAAGATTTGAAGAACAACTCAGAGAATGTACTAGAATCTCCAATGTTCCTAAACAGCCTCAACCCTCTGCCTTCCTCCCAATTCTTCTTATTATTAGACACGGTTGTCACACTAAGAGCAGAGGTTTGTGGAAAGCTCAGTATCTCACACTGGTATGGAAGAAATGATGACCCAAAGTGGTTCCCCATTCCATCTGGGCTGTTTACAGAGGTGCTGCTGCCTGTGCCATGTGATCTGCTGAGCAGCCTCAGAATCAGGCAGCCAAGCTCCCCCACCCCAACCCCAATTAAAAAAAAACAAAACAAAAACTAACTAATATGGAGCATACTGGATTCTTTTCATTTAAATCTGTTTTTTTTTTTTTTTCTGCTATGAGGTTTTTGTCACTGTGCAGATTATGCAATGCCAGAGGTGACGGCACAGAAGACTAAATCTGTCACAAGAACCAGTTAAGCTGATGCATGTGCGAACAACTGTACACGGAGGTGTATGAATTCACTTTGTGCCTCTCTGAAAACACTTGGCAAACAGTAAAATGTGAACTTTGATGCACTTATGTCAATGCCACAGACATTTAACTGCTTTTCTTCTCACACATTATTATGGAAAGTCAATGGGGAATTGCTTTAATAAAACCTTTTTAGACACTATGGTACACTGTTGAGCCATAAATATTTCAAAATCATAATAGCTCCTGAAACCTCCTGCTCCGGTTTCTATAGCTACACCTTATCTAACATGCAGAATAAGCTGTTTGATTGGTTGATGACATGCCTTGCAATGCTCCCCAGGTCTCAGAGGACCTCCTCCAGGTCAAAGGTATGTGTAGGCTGGATTTTAATAAGGATGGGGCATACTGGAACCAAAGAGGTGTTACTTAATGGTCTATAAAACTTGAAACCAGTCTCCATGGTGTAAGCCAAGGAGGCTTTAAAATGAACACTAGGCTTAACATGGAACACTATACAGTATTTGTTGCAGTGCTGTTTTGGCATCATGGATGTTAGGTGTCATGTTAACTCTGGGGTATTATTTTTTATTATTTACTTATTTATTTATTTGCTCAGATTAATCACAATGCTCAAACCACTGCAGGGCACTAGCACATATTATGTCTCCCCTCTTCTTATCAGCTCTGTGAATATATAACTGACTCACATATTGCTTCCTTATCAGGCACTGCCCAACCCAGAACATTTTTTTTTTTTTTTTATAATACTGCAGCTTTCATTTCTGCACCGCAGGGGTCAAAGTTCGCTTTAGTTCAGCAGAGACGAGGCTCAAGTCAGCTCTCCATCTTCATTAATACACCGCCTCCCCCTGGCGCGTTAATGCTCCCTCCCACTGACAGCAGTTAGCATCGTTCCCTTCCCTTCGCAGAGAAACCGACCATGTGGGTCACTTTAATTTTTTGGCAGGATGGGGGGCAAACGGCACGTGAGATACAGTATGCGGCGGTATTGCACAATCATGCTCTAAAATAAAGCAGCTTTCAAGCAAGTCTGAACAGCGTGCGAGGACTTTGAGGGATGTGCAGCGCAGGTGACAAATATGAGAAGATGTTTACCTGTGTAACCGAAAGACGTGGACGCCATGTTTAATGGATGAGGATTTGTAATGCACCTGCTGATTCGGTGCCAAGTGAGAGGATCGCCTTTCATGGGAGAGAATGGCTGTTATTTGTGTGTCAAGCTGGTAGTGAAAAGAGTTTCACATCGTGTCAGCGTGCGCATGCCGAGCTGCACCTGTTTGCTTTGGAGTGTGTGTTTGAACATCTGAATGTAATTGGTTATGTATACATGCAGGGATGGTCAAACAACAGAGGAGAAGGGTGTGTTTGTTTGTATATCTATATATCTATATATCTATCTATCTATATATATATGTATATATATGTATATATATGTATGAATAATGGAGCAAAGTCAAGGGAAAAACAAGTGTCTAAACATGTTGTCTTCACTGTGCCTTAGCATTGAGTCTCACAATCTGTGGTGCTCTGCTGGAGGGATGGAGCACCATTTTTCCATAAGGCATCACCTCTTTTAGTGTTTTGGTGAAGCTAGTAAAGAACACTCAAGCAGGTTGAGATCTGGTCCCTGCAAAAGTCATGACATTTGATTCATATGGTTCAGTGACCCCTCATGCCCTATTTGTGAGACCACCACCATCAGGATAGAAACAGGATAAAGGTGATCTCTCACAATATCGCTCTATTGATTTGTAGGGACCTTTCCCTCTAGGGGGTGAAGTAAAACCATCCCACGCCATAGCACAGTCACTGCATCCCCCCCTGCTTGTAGGTATCAAGGGTTTGGGTTTTCCCTTTAATCTGTCACCTGTCTGTACATCTGACCTGCCTCTGTGAATAATTCCTGGTTACTAGTAATAGTTCCCAGCACACACTGGCCAGACATCTGGTCCAGTCAGTGGATAAAGCTGTAAACCACTCCCAGTTAGCACGAATGGCTTTATAGCTATGCAATAAGGGTATTAGCTGTGTAAGGTCCAACAAACAGCTAGCCGCTCATGAGCCAATCCCATAGGGCACTCTGGCCTACCTGTTACTGAGAAAAGACTTGTTTTCCAAAATTACATCATGAGGCAGAAATGATTAATGGCTTCAAATCGTATAAGAGGATTTGGTCTGGGCCTGCTATTCCCTGCCTATTTCAATCATGTTGTGATGAAATGGATATAGTGTTAAGCATGCACTTAGTTTCCTACAACCCCCCCCCCCGTTTGTAAGGCCTGGCACTAAATCAAGTGTCCCCAAACCTGCACATGCTAGTTGTTTTATTTGATAGGATCTGAAGGACAAAACCACTTACTGGCTGTCAAATATAGTCACTACTGTTTATCTTTACTTGCTGGCTTTTCATTTTCCCTCCTGCACCCCCCGCCCACCCTGACACAAACTCTTTCCCTGACTATCTAACTCTGTCCTTCTCCCTTCTCCCTTCCACCCTCTTTCCCTCATTGGCTTGCCTCCAGGTTGTCTGCTGCAGAGTTCAAACGCTGCAGCCTTCAGCAGCACATGAAACAGTGCTGCTTGGAACCATCCAGAAATGTGGCACTACAAAGCTCCCATGCCAAGGTGATTTCATCCTCACCGGCTGTTTTTTCTGCCACTGCTACCAGTGCCTTTGTCTGTCGCAGGGGTCAAGGGCTCAGCTTGTTGTCTCCGTTTTATTCTTTCCAGAAGTTTTACAAATGTTCTGTGTAGTTGTGTTGGTGTAATCTCAGCTTACTCTCTCAATCTTGTAGAAAGTGAAACCAGAGGAATCGACAAGCACTGCAGAGGTTAGACGGGGCATTTTTTGTGCACGAGCACCTACTTTAGTGTGCAAAAGAAGTGAAGGGGCAGAAAGCTGCAGCAGCTCTCTCGTCCTTGACCCTTACTGGAGTGTAGGCCAAGTCTGTCTCCGCAGTGGCAGGGACCTGCAGGGATGCCTCGCTCTGTGCCCCTCTCAGATGATCTCATTCTGCAGGGGGTAGCTTTCTGCACCACATGCTGTGGCCACTTCCAGATGAAGGCTGCAGAGCAGGTGTCAGGCTGTCTGTGCGTGTGCATTTATGTGAAGCTGTGGGAGTGCTGTTTCTGCTTAAACCCTACTCGTAAACAAATGTGATTCATCTGGTTTGTGTGGAGAGTCTCAGCTGTGACCTCTGGCGGCTGGAACAGGAATTGCCTGACGTGGTGTGAAAGGAATCTTAATTAGATGCAGTGGTGGAAAATAGCTGTGTATTTTGCCAAGTGCTGTATTTAAATATGATTCTGAGATTCCATTTAATTTACATTTACTTACAGGCTTATAAAGATACAAAGATAGTGAACAAATAAAATACAATTTCACTGAATTTATATTTAAGTGTGATTTAAGTGCAAGTGTGATTACTTATTTTATTCATAGTACAGTTTGTGAATAATACTTTTGAACTTTTACTGAAAGTTTTTACAAAACTTTATTTACATACAGTGTTACAGAGTACCTCTCTTTTCACTTCACCACATTAACTAACAAGCACAATTTTTAATCTGTTAACTGTTGATTGGTTTAGTAGGTGTGATTCATTGTTACAGGCAGCAAAGATTAAGATTAAGATTAAACAAGGATACTTACAGCTGACTGTAGTGATTTAATCCTCCAGTGGACAACTGTCCACTTGTTAAAATAACATAAAACATGTCCCCAAAGGTTGTTGTTCTTATTGCCATCCATAGCAGAAAATACATGATCAGTTAAAAATTGTACTTTTTTAACCATCACTATCCTGCTTACATGCTAATGCATTAGGAGTTCTTTTACTTTGAAATTACACTTAGAGAATTAAAACTTAACTTACTTCCATGAACATTTTGAACAGAGAAAAGCTCATTTTCACCTTTCCTAACTGAGCACTTTAACACTGTGGTAGTGCTACTTTGAATTAAACAGACAGAGTACTTCTTCCACCACAGTTTAGATGCTTATTGATAATTTAATGGCAACATCTTAAGTCTACTATTTAACTGGCATTGTAGCTTTAATTAACTTTACAAACTGATCATTAATAGGGGAAAATGATGATCAATAATCAATAATTTTTTTTTTCAATCTGATGTATATTTTACCACTATAATGGCTAATCCATCCATCCATTTTCTTCCGCTTATCTGGGGCTGGGTCACGGGGGCAGCAGCCCAAGCAGAGAAGCCCAGACCTCCCTCTCCCCAGCCACCTCCTCCAGCTTATCCGGGGGTACACCGAGGCGTTCCCAGGCCAGCCGAGAGATATAATCTCTCCAGCGTGTCCTGGGTCTGCCCCGGGGCCTCCTTCTGGTGGGACATGTCTGGAACACCTCACCCAGTAGGAGCGCAGGAGGCATCCTTGCCAGATGCCTGAACCACCTCAACTGGCTCCTTTCAACGTGGAGGAGTAGCGGCTCTACTCTGAGCCCCTCCTGGATGACTGATCCCTTAGAGATAATGGCTAATGTCTTCTTTTTTTCTTTTATTTTGGCATGATCCCACTATCAGCAGCTTCAGTATGACTCGCATCAGCTGGCAGGAAGATACTTGAACATCTGCATTGTCTTTAGCCGCACAATCATTCTGTACCCAGCATTATAAAGTGACATGGTTTATACAACAGCAAAATTCATTGCATTCACCCTTTCTGCTCTTGAAATGATATCAATACACCACATGGTCACTAAAGTGGCATTTTTACTCACAGTAGACTTACAAATGGTTTTTACTTGCAGGGTCTGGGCAGTTTTACAACAGACAGCTTCCAGCTGCAACACTGAATTTCTCTTGCTTTGTTAAATTTACTGGGATACAATCAAACAATAAACAATAAATTAGGGTGTCGCTTTCAATGTTTTTTAAAAACCAGTGACATCTATTTTTTATGGATTGAAGTCTTTGTATTCATTGTATTTTACTGGGTATGAGTGCTGCTAGTTTTCCTAGTATGGATTAATTTTACTTAATTTCATTGTGAAGAGACAGCAGGAGTCTGACATCAGGTATTCTGATAAATGCTAATGTTGCTATCAAACAAGCTGTTGGCCTGGTACCAGCTGGAAACCAAAGACCACTGCAGTGGTTTACTTTTCATCAACGCCTCTAGCCAAGAGGTTGTCCAATTCTGCTGGGTAAGACTCTGACTCTAAACTGTTGTTCAGGTGGAAAAAAAGCTTCCAGTTCACACTTGGCACATCCATCATTCCATGGAGAGGATTGGAAATAATTGTCTTTTAAAGTCACTCAGGTTAAATTACTTGTTTGTTACAGGATAAATGAAAAATCACTCATCTCACCATTATTAAACACATAGCGATTAGCCACAACATTAAAACCACTGATAGGGGAAGTGACAGCCCACTCTCATCCCTGGGGTGTGAATTAGTGCTGTTCTATCAAATCTGGTGTGGCTCATTTACGCACAAGGTTTCCTTTGGTGTGGATGCCCTGACGCACATAGCATAAGAGACACTGGGGGTATGTTTTAACCCAAACCACAATCTTTTCCTTAACCCTAACCAATCAAGTTGTTTTTAGAGCCTAAACTGAGTGGAAGTGAAAGTGAAAAGCAAGGAGAAAAGATAAATTAAGCACAAAACATAAAGATCCCAACCCTAGAAATTGTGTTACCAGAGCGTCTAAGCACCAGTGTTAAAGGACACCTTGTGCATTATGGAGAGATGAAGGAGGCACCTGACAAAGCTGCATTATACGACACATCAGGATGAGAACACATTGGAAGTGAATAACATTGGATATCGTCCACCTAAACATCACTGCATACGTAGAACACACCCCAGCCCCCACAGACGGCAACGTCCTCCCCAGCAGAAAAATGTGCCAAGACTTCACAGCAATGTCTTAAAGATCCATACTTCCATATTCCTCTCATCCCAATCTAAGAGTCCACAGGATGCCCTAAAACAGTCCACAACCCAACAACCCTAATGATCCACTGCCAAAGTCCCAGTGCTTGACACCACAGGACACGTCCAAAGGTCCCATGTCCTTGCACTGATGGGTGAGAGGTGGTGTGGGGCATGAGGGTTGCATGCACAACTATGTGTGTGGGTTTAATGTTGTGGCTGATTGGATACAAAAGTGTGCGTGATGTATGCAGCTGTTGGCGTGTGCTATCTAAGGCGTTGCCTGGGTATGTAGCCGTCTAGGATCCGAGGGCTGCAGTGGGTCATGTAGTGCAGAGCCGGGTCAGAATAGTTGAAAGGTGGAGGGTTGTAGTGCTCCTGGATGTAGTTTGGATACAGGTGGGGGATTCTGGAAGAAAGCACACAAGCCAATCATACTGCAGAAGAAAACATGAAATCATAGCAGTCTACAGTTCAGGATTTAACATCGATGTGTGCCTTTGTTTCTTAAGACTCCTGATAAGGAGATGATGCCAGTATCTTGGATCAAATGGGTCATTATTTAGTGCAGCATGGTTGGAATATTGACCTCTATCAATGCCAGGTGTTTCATTTCAGTTTGTACTTTTTTTTTCCTGAGAAATCCTGGATCTGATTAGTACTGTCTATGTTTCTCCATCCAACAGACAATAATTTCAGTCAAATTTATGGAAATGTTTGGATGGGCAGCAGTTGTTGTGGAATACTCAGTGACTCATGCATATTCATGCAGGCTCTAGCCCAGATATCTCGAGTGTTGAAAGAGGTTGAAATCTGGGGCTAAAGCTGATTAAAAACATGAAACACACATCCCGAATGCCTCTCTAGATTCACTGTTGTCTGATTAGCCATTCAGCTGTTTCTGATGGTATATAATTACAGTTGCTCTTTGTGCAAATATGTATATCCTCGCTGATAATGAGGTACAGGCTGTGGAACCTGCTGTACCATGAGTCATTCTATGAATAATAGACCCAAAACAAAAACACATATCTTGCCAAGTGAGTCTTTGTAATCCTGCCAATTGAATGTGCAAACCTCCTCAGACCCTTTGTTTGGGTCTTTATTAGAGTTAATGTCCAAACTGTAGTCAGAGATCTGAAATTTGATATCCAAAGCTGATTTTGTTGGACATTTGATGCAACCTAATGGAAAGAGTGGAAAGAAGGAAACAAAACTATAGTTGCTCTATCATAAGATCCCAGATGTACTATTATCATATCATTATATAATCCAAGTATCTCTTTGTCTCTGAAACATGATAATCACCTTCCTGGATTTTTATTATTCACTTTAATTTAACAACGTAATCTTAGAATGCTTGTGCTGACCCCCCTTCCTGTCTTTTGATCCATAGGGTTTGGCTTGCCGACAGCAGAAAAAAAACAAGTCGGTCATCAGCGGGGGTTTGGTGTCTCTATGGCCCTCTAACACCTGGTCCAGATGCCATACATCTGCACGCACACATGTTGGGGCTAAGGACACATGCTTGATGATTATGATGTACTAAGTCATAAACAGATCTTTTCACACACACACACACACACACATATACGGATATATGATGTCATCTAAAGGTCATCTAAAGAACTTCACTGTGAGCTGTTTATTGTGACTGACATTCCAAAATGTGATGACTAGCTTAAAAAATATAATCCTCAGAAGATCAAACACTACAGGTTGTTTTTGTTTTTTTTGTGAAGAAGACATTTTAGGAAGTATAGTTTTTAATTTTCTTGCTGAACATTATGAAGGACTCTCCTATCTGTATAGTTAATATACAGCATTTTCAGGGGTAAAAACTGTGTGACTTCCTCCTAGCTCTAATTCCCTGCACCTGTGCATTAGTCTTCTTCTTTTAGCTGCTCCCTTTAGGGGTTACCATAGTTGATCATCTGCTGCCATCTCACCCTATCCCTAGCATCCTTTTCTGTCACACCAACCCTCTGCATGTCCTTCTTCACTATATCGTTGAATCTTTTCTATGGTCTTTCCCTTCTCTTCCTGCCTGGTAGCTCCATCTTCAACATCCATTGCTCAATATATCCACTATCCTTCCTCTGTACATGTCCAAGCCATCTCAGTCTTGCCTTTCAAACTTTCAAACTGCTCAACCTGAGCTGTCCCTCTGATACACTCATTTGTAATCCTGTCCATCCTGGTCACTCCCAATTTTAGCATCTTCAACTCTGCCACCTTCAGCTCAGCGTCCTGTCTTTTTGTCAGTGTCACTGTCTCCAAACCATATATCATAGCAGGTCTCACTACCATCTGGTAAACCTTCCCTTTAACTCTTGCGTTTATCTTTCTGTCACAAATCACCCCTGACACTTGTCTACAGCCACTCCACCCTGCCTGCACTCTTTTCTTCACCTCTCTTGTGCAGTGTCCATTGCTTTGGATAGTTGACCCCCAGGTATTTAAACTCATCCACCTTCACTACCACTACTCCTTTTATTTTCACCATTATACCTGCCTCCCTCTCATTCACACATATGTATTCTGTCTTGCTTCTACTGACCTTCATTCCTGTTTTCTCCGGTGCATACCTCCACTTCTCCAGGCTCTCTTCCACCTGCTCCCTACTCTCAGATCACAATGTCATCTGTGAACAAAATAGTCCACGGAGACTCCTGCCTGACCTCATTACTGTCATTAATATTAAATTATTAATCTCTGGCTCTCTTCCACAGCATGTCTTTCTCCCCTCACCCCCAACTGGTCGCAGCGGATGGCTGCCCCTCCCTGAGCCTGGTTCTGCCGGAGGTTTCTTCCTGTTAAAAGGGAGTTTTTCCTTCCCACTGTTGCCAAGTGTTTGCTCATAGGGGGTCGTTTGATTGTTGGGGTTTTCTCTGTATTTATTGTAGGGTCTTTACCTTACAATATAAAGCGCCTTGAGGCGACTTTTGTTGTGATTTGGCGCTATATAAATAAAATTGAATTGAATTGAATTACTTCCTTAGCCTTACAGTGACTACTCTAAAGCCTGTTTCCCTCAATACCCACATCTACATCAACATGTAACACAAATCAAAACTGGCTACAACACTAATTAGCGCATTTTACTTTATTCTAATATTTACAACTTCGATTTAGTCAATCCATGGACCAGATAAAATATATGTCTTCTACTTTGAAGATGATATTTTAAAACACAAAAATACCAAACAACACCACAACAGATGTAACCTCAATGCCTGGTAAAAATCTAACATTGTAAGATAGCTAACTAGGATTAGCGATACCATCTATACAGACAGTGCATCCTCATACTGGCTGAAAATTGGTTGGTGGTCTCTCTTTTGCTACAAACCAAAGGTGGCAAGCAGTGAGGGCAACAAGTGTGCAGCTTTCCGCTCTCAATTTTTGGCCATTCTAAGTATATCATGTGGGTACTCATTGAGAACTCCATGCAGCTATACTGTGCACTCAAAATAGCAGATTTAAGTATGAAAGTACATGATCTGAGACACAGCTATAGTCTGTTTTCTATGTAAATAGTGAGCTCTAGAGATCCTGGTGTGGAGATTTTGCTAAATTTACACAGAGCTAGCTTAGCAGTTTGCCTGCCTTTATGCTAAGCTACCTAAGTTTCTGCTCTCTGTAACTTCATATTTACTATACAGACCTAAACTCGGTAACAATCTTCTCAGGTAACTCAGCACCAGAGAACAAATAGTCAGATTTCCCCCCCAAAAGTTTAAACGATTCCTTTAAAACATTACAACAGTTGACTTCATGGTGCTTTTTTAGTCATTTTGCTGCAAGCATGCTGCTGATAAGAATAAAGCTTGAAATATTTGTTCCACTGATGCATGTGTTCCCCTCATCAATACGTTGTCTTTATTTTATCTGTAAATATTTCTCAGTGTTACCCAATTGCAGTTTCATAACTTGGGCCAAAGCTGTTAGTAGGAAGTGTCTTTGTTTAATATAGCAGGAGAGTGGGCAGTCTGTGCTCTAACTGAGAAGTTAAATAGGAGGATGACAGTGCTGCAGCAGCAGAACAGCAGACAGGATTTAAAACCTTCAAGTTGCTGCAGAAGATTGTCTCTGGGCAGACCTACTTGACTACTGTACCTTGAAATGCACAGTGTGTAACTGTGTGCATGTGCGCAAGCAAGTGTATGTGTGTGTGGTCTGGTCACTCTCTGCAGCAGTACATCTTGTGATGACCTGTAATGAACCTTGCTTCACCCTGCCCAAAGGAGCTGCTGACCCACCTGAAAGCACGTTTTATATTTATTCATTAGTTTTAGTGCCCCATGAAGGTCTGGCTAATTTGTAGGATTTGTCTCAGCTTGGCTTTTGTGAGGCTGTAAAGCTTATTACAGACCAGAACACATGATGTCTGATGCATGGTGCTCAATGTGCACCAGGAGACAACAGTGTCATATGGGTAAAGAAGAAAAAAAAGAAAGAAAGAAAAAAAAACACACTGGAAATTAACACTGCTATTCTTAGATCTTAAAAGGTAGTGAGGCAGAAAACATTGTACTGGAGGAGGGTTGTGCTAAAAGAAAATGTAATATATAAATGGTCCCATCTGAGGACCATTTATGGCACATCAATTCCTTGTTATCAAAATATGGTATTAGTTATTGAAAACACTAATCTTTATATTTGAGTTTGCATTCATGTTGTGTCTAAATTAAAAACTGTATGTAAGCTCATGTCACTCACTCTCCAATAACAGTCTTCTTCCGGCAGCAGCAGAAGCAGGCTAGTGCAGCAAGGAGCAGCAGCAGGAGTAGAGGGATGCAGATGCCCAGGACCAGACCCAGGACCAGGTCTACCTCTGTGTTGTTCACTTGGCCTCTGTCTGTAACGGATCAGTCAATACTGAGCCAAATGACAAAGTTTGTCTTGTTCTTACAGGCCCATGGTCTCTCAGCCTCAGATACATCACATAACAATGAACCATCTCAGTAAAAATAACACAAATTAGATAAAATGAAGATTTTCGCCTTCATTTCTGTCAAACGATGTACAAAACATTTCTGGCGGCTAGTGTCATGGTTGCTAGGCAACCTGAGCAGCGCTTCGTAGGCTAGACCGTTCCATTTAACAGCCACTCACTTCCAGCCTTAGCGGCCTTCGCAGCCTTCGAAGGACGCAGCCCCTGAATTGGAACACAGCTTTTAACTTCAAAACAAGTCAAGAATGTTTAACAAAGTGAGAAAGGCCTGAATAAATCTTACAGAGGCAAGATGCTTCAACACCAACAACAAATTTGGTAACTTGATGTAGAGCCAGGACGGACAAAAGATGAATACAGTGTATGCTCACCTATGACACAGGACTGGTTTTTATCCATTTCAGTCCCATTGCAAATACACTTGTAGCCACCGTAGGTGTTGGTGCACAGAGCAGGGTGGAAACACTTGGCCTCATTAGTATTACACTCATCCACGTCTGTAGGCAGGGAAACAGTCTTACTGAAACTTTAAAAGGAGCTATTATGCTTTTCTCAATACACACACAGACACACACATACTATATATACAGGGCCAAAGTTCCAAATAAGGACGTCAGAGTATGTACATGTAATCCCTGCTCCACTACAGTAGATTGTTTTCTGTGATTCACAGTTCAAAAATCTTTACTTATCTTATACTATGTCTTGGTGCAGCTCTCCAGTTTATCCACTATCTGAAACACGATGTTTTATATCCTCCCTTTAAACCAACTTTTCTCTGATTAGCTGTCCCTCACAAACAGAAGGTTTGAACAGTGGATGGTTGGGGCTTCTGTGCTTTCAGCTATATTAGGAATATTCTCTCTGTGACATCTTACAGAACCAAGTGTGGAAAAACCTGAGGGAAACTTGGCATTTAGAGCAGTCTGAAGCCTGAGCTTCTGTCTCTCAGGAATTACTCTTATATACACTGACCTCATTATTTGAAACTTTGGCTATGTTTAATATCAGCATCCACACTAGTAACAGTGTGTATATGACAGAAAATAAGGAAGAATAGGTCAGCTTTTATATATAACAAATTAAACAGATAAACAAAGAGTATTTTACCATTAACTTCTATGACATGAATGCCATAGTGGCTGCTGACTCTCATCAGGTAGTCTGTGATGTACCAGTGGGGGGTGTCACTGGACACTTTGATTCGATATTCAAGCTCATCTGGTGTGGATCCCCGATTGTTCTCAGTGATGTTATAGTACTTGTTTGTGAAACCCTTGGTTAAAATGTCATCCAACTGAGAAAGAAAGAGATTATCACTGTACACTATTGATAAAACGATATTACTGTTAAACGTTATACATGAATATGTTAGCAGACATCTATGATGTGCAAACACACCTGCTGGATTCCACCAACTTGGTTCTTTTTCCAGACCACAGAGACATTGAACATGTTATACCCTGCCGGCAGCAAAAACAGCTTTAAGTGTCCTTGCTATAATAAGAGCGCATGTTTACCATAAAACACCAGAGGAAGAGGTGAGCTGTGAAGAAGCTACAGGTGAAACCATATGGGAGCTCTTACCTGGGGGATTGGGAGAGTCTCCTGCAGAGAAACACATCAACTGAGTTTTAATAAACTGGTGATACACTAAACATGTATGCTCTGCTGTAGAGCACAATTACATTTTCACAAATGCAGAGACTACAGCAACTTCAATTTGTGCATTTTTTAAGTGCATTTTATGGCAGTTAAAGTTCGCTAGTTGCTCACAGGTACACAGTTAAGCCGAGTGGCAGCATTTTGTATCCTAAAGAAGGTACGTTTGAAAAAATGTGGGGCCACCAAACACCAGTCAAAAGTATACACACACCTATTCATAAAGTTCATCATAAAAGAACACTGAAGACAGTAAAATGATAGATTAACACATGGTATTATGCTATAAATTGGTAAATAGACTGATTCTAATATAGTGCTTTTCTACTCTCCCGGAGCACTCAAAGCACTTTATACAACATGCCTCATTCACCCATTCATACAAGCACTTTTTTCTATGCCTAAGTGCTTTCTTTCAAACATTTGCACACATTCACACTCCAAAGGATGCATTGGAGAGCAACTTAGGGTTAGTATCTTGCCCAAGGATATTTGGCAAACCACCAACCTTCTGATTAGTAGATGACCTGCTCTACCTCCTGAGCCTGCTTAGCTTCTGAGATCAGACGAGATCGGGCGTGCAGCCGGAAGTGTAAACAAGGCAAAATGTTTTAATTATTATAGCCAGCTACATCCAAGTGGCTTAGGTTCAACTGATTGTGTAGGTCAGGTGATGCAACGCTCCATCACTTTTATTCTTGTTTAAATGGCCCGTACATACCCTGGTGCTGCATTAGTAATGGTTCCACTAAGTACAAACCAGAGGGGTTTTTTCTGTTTGTAAGGCATAATATTAGATTTTCAAAACCAAAATACACAATTTTTTTAAACAACAAGTAAGATGTGTCTGATTGGTGCTTGGAACTCATACAATGCATCTGAAAGAACTCCTGGTCTTTGTCTCCTCAGCTGGGTCCTTAAGAGTGTCAGTTTCATCCACAGACTGTACTCAAAATGATGGATGTAATCACCATGACCATGAGCTAGAGGTGAGAACATTTACATTTACAAACATTTACAAACTCTGTGTAAACTATCTTGGTATCAAAATTAAGCTAACACTTGTGAGACTTCATCAGAGGTGTAAGCGTCACAGCAGATGTTACTGTGTCAAAGTAACTAAGGATGGAGCACAGAAAAATATAAAGGAGTTTTTTTCCTGGCCTAAATTTTTTTTTTGTCTTTTATAGCATATAACCCCTCTGAAAATATGCTGGAGTAGATCAAAGACTGAAGAAAACCATGATTCAACATGTGGACATTACCTGTGCAAAGATCGATGCTGCTGAAGTGAAACAGAGCAAAGTTT
>VUQS01038092.1:6454-17446 GCA_015108495.1 Heterochromis multidens | reverse complement strand
CAATCAGACGATCCCCTATGAGCAAGCACTTGGCGACAGTGGGAAGGAAAAACTCCCTTTTAACAAGAAGAAACCTCCGGCAGAACCAGGCTCAGGGAGGGGCAGCCATCCGCCGCAACTGGTTAGGGGTGAGGGGAGGAAGACAGGACAAAAGTCACACTGTGGAAGAGAGCCAGAGAATAATAACAACTCGTGATTAAATGCAGAGTGGTGTATAAGCACATGGTGAGAGAAGGAGAAACACTCAGTGCATCATGGGAAGCCCCCAGCAGTCTAAGCCTATTGAAGCGTAACTAATGGAGGATTCAGGGTCACGTGATCCAGCCCTAACTATAAGCTTTATCTGTCATGGTCCTGGGTCTTTGAGGTTGTTTGAACCTGTTATTGTTGTTGTTTTCATTTTTGTATTATGGGATTTTGATGTTTAGTTTCAGAGTGCCTCATAGTTTTATTTATTTTTCCAGTCCTTGGTTCCTTGTTTTATTATGTTAATTCCCTGTCATGTCGTGTCCGTCCTAGTCTCGCCTCTGTGTTCTGTTCTCTGTATCTCCGTGTTTGTTTACGTTCCGTCTCTCCAGTCGTGTCCCCGTGTCTGTCTGGTCTCTTCGTGGCTGTCTGTGTTTCCCTGTCTTGTCTAAGTATTCGTTTGCAGTCCTGGTCCTGATCCTAGTGTTTCCTTTCCTGTCCCCGTGTTCTTTCTGTGGCTCCCCAGTCTGTCATGTCCTCATGTTTGTTTACCTTCAGTCCTGGTGTCAAGTTCTCGTGTCTTAGTCTGTGTCTCAGTGTGAGTTACTTCCTGTTTTACTTTGAAGGTTTCTCGTCGTGTGTGCGTGCAGTTTTGCTTCCCCTGTCTCGTCAGTATGATTCTGTTCAGGTGTGTCCCCAGGTGTGCCCACTCTGCTCTGATTCCCTCTGTGTATTTATTGTCTGCGTTTTCCCCAGGTCAGTGTCGTGTCCTCCATCTTAGCGTGTGTGTTTCCTCCGTCTTATTTTGAGTGTTTCCATCCATCCATCCATCCATCCATCCATCCGTCCGTTCCCTGTCTTTGCGTGTTTCCGCCCGTCTGTTTCTGTCAGTTAGTTTCCCAGTCAGTCAGTTCTGCTCTCTCTATGCCCTGTTGTTTGCTTTTGTTTTTGTCGCCTTTTTTGCCAGCACAATAAAGCTGAGATTTTGAGTTTAATTCTGTCTGCTGAGTCCTGCATCTGGGTCCACTCTGTCTGCCACACGTCCGCTCGTTACATGACAGTCACAGATGAGGACAAAATTATTAGCCACCCTATGAAATTTAAATTTTTCGTCAAAATTGTCCCAAGTACTTTTTTTAACAGAGCAAGGGATTTTCAGCATAGTATTTCTAAACATACTAGTTTTCTTTAGAAAACATAAATTATTTCTGTTTGCACACAATAACATAATTATTTCAGAAAAAACAAAAATTACCAGGGTCAATATTATTGGTCCCCTGAAAAACTGACTTTTTAATTGAGCCATAGCACTAACCACTGCTGTGCAATGGTGTGCTTTAACTTTGTGTTTGAGCTGTCATTTGAGAAAGCATCATACCCAGAACAGAGGTAGGAAGCGAAAGATTTTAAAGACTCTGGAATGAAAACTAGTGAGAGATGTGTCTAAAGACCCCAGAACAACTGCCAAGACACTAGTGAATGACTTAGCCAAGTCAGGAATTGTAGTCTCAAAGAAGACAATCAGTAGAGTCCTGCACAGGAATGGACTGCAAGGTTTCAGACCAAGAAAAACTCCAGTTCTGCCGAAGAGACATCTTCAAGCCAGACTGAAGTATGCTAAGGACAACCTGGAGAAAGATTATACATACTGGAACCGCGTCCTTTGTCAGATGAAATTAAACTAGTGCTACTTGGCCACAGAGTTGCTGCTTATGTTTGGAGAAAAAAGGGAGAGACGTACAACCCAAAGAATACCGTCACCACAGTGAAACATGGTGGTGGGAGTATTATGCTGTGAGGATACTTCAGTGCGTCTGGAACTGGGAATCTCGTCAAGGTGGAAGGAATCATGAAGAAAGAAGGATATGTGAAGATTTTAAAAGAAAACCTCAAGCAGTCAACAGCAAAACTGGGTCTGGGTTGTCGCTTTGTCTTCCAACACGACAACAAGAACTACCTCCAGAAGACCAAAGTGAGCGTTATTGACTGGCCTGCACAAAGCCCTGACTTGAATCCCACTAAAAATCTGTGGGGTGAACTGAAGACCAAGGTCCATGCAAAGAAGACCGTCAAATCTGGAGCAGCTTGAGAGATTTGCCAAAGAAGAATGGGCTGGGATTGCTCAGGAGACGTGTGTGAGACTTGTTGAAAACTACAACAAACGACTGCAGGCTGTTATCCAGCAAAAAGGATACACACTGACTATTAGCATCAGGGGGGCTAATAATTTTGACCTTGGTAGTTTTTGGGTTTTGTGAAATAATTTTGTTTCTGTGTACAAAGTAAAATAATGTAAGCATCCAAAATAAAACTAGGATGTTTGGAAAAGCTGTGTTAAAAATTCCTTGCTCTGTTTAACAACATTTTCATAGGGCTAATAATTCTGTCCTCATCTGTAGTTGACTAGTTGTTGTTATTGAGCTAATTACCTGATGTATTAGGCCTTCCTTCCTTCTGTAATCACTATATAATAACCACAGGCAGTAGTTTTGTAAAGAGTTTATCTGTGACTGTGTTAGTATTTTCACTTCCTCTGGAGTTTGAGGGTTTTTTTTCCCCCTCTGCAATCAAATGACCAATCAAATGTTTGCTGACTAAGACTCAGAAAATCATTTGGTTTGCAAACAGAGAAGAAATATGATGGTTTTAATTATATGAACTGGCAGTTAGTCCACAACCTCCACATTGTGTATTGCAGATATATTTGCAGTAATAAAACCAAACCTTCATGACTGACTGTTTACACAAAAAGATCCCTATCCATAAACATTCCTGGTGTCCTTTGGGTTGACCCCAATTGGTGACCCATGATGAACTCCTGACCAGAGCTGCCATGTCCTCCTGACTTGGTTCAGTGACACTCTGGATTGGGACAGACATACAGACAGCAGCAGACAAACTGACAGTCTGACCCAGACACACTGGAATGCAAAGAGTGGGATCTATAGAGATTTATACTGCTTGCTTTTTAAAATAGACTCTGCCTTTGAATGTGCAAATCACCCTCTGCCACAGAGGCCCAGCCCCTGTTTTTCCTTTTCATTCTGCAAGCTTTAGTTTCACTTGATCTAATTTGTCATCACAAGGAAAAAGTTTTTCTTAATTTTGTATGTTTGTTCTAAGCACTACTTTTTGTGAGGCTTAAACTGACTGCCGTGATGAAAGATATGCTGTTGGCCCTAATCTTCCAAACCAGCTACCTCTTAACTACCTTTGTCCCTTATCCTTTCATTCTCCCTCCTGACCTCTCCTCTCATCCCCTTGCCACATTGAGATGGCTTATGGAAATTATCTAAAAATGGAAAGAAATGGAAAGTCCAGGGTTCTGTGGCTCTTAGTCAGCACATATCTGTTTCACTCATGGTGGGTATAGCAGAAACACTTTTTGGGTCATTTATTTCCTCTGCAAATAAACAGTTTAAGGTTTTTCACCAGCAATAGATCAAAATGCCTTAGGGCCATACAACATTACGCTATAAGGTGCTCATATGATTTATGCATTTAATCATGAGCTGTTATTAATCTCTGGCTTTCTTCTGCAGTGTGTCTTTTGCCCTGTCTTCCTCCCCTCACCCCCAACCGGTCGTGGCAGATGGCTGCCCCTCCCTGAGCCTGGTTCTGCTGGAGGTTTCTTCCCGTTAAAAGGGAGTTTTTCCTTCCCACTATCGCCAAGTGCTTGCTCATAGGGGATCATCTGATTGTTGGGGCTTTTCTGTATTATTTTAGGGTCTTTACCTTACAATATAAATTGCCTTGAGGCAACTGTTGTTGTGATTTGGCGCTATATAAATAAAGCTATATAAATAAAATTTAATTGAATTGAACTGAACATGAATAATGCTGAACTGTTTGATCTTTAAGTGGCTTTAAATTCTATGTTGGGTCCAAGTCTTTGTGTATTTTATATTTGATAGACTCATGGTTAAGTCAGCATAAGAATTTTTGCTTGCATTTATGATGTACAGCACCAACTGATGTTGATACTTGGCTTTATAGATGGTAACTCAGTGTATTTACTGAATTGTTTTCATATTTGGAGAAAGTTGGGCACCCCTTTATGAAACCCTTGGTGTAATTATATGCATATTAGAGCTGTTCTGGTATGTTTGCTTTGCATATTCTCAGTGGTTCAGGGCATTAAAATGCCCTCTTAAAAATCCCTCCCTCCTGTTCCATGTTGTCCCTGTTCAATCACAGGTAGCTGAGCTGTGTGGGGCTTCTCTGTAAGCCTGGTGTCATTCTGCCAGAGCCCCAAGACAGCAAAGACAGGAGGGGAATTTGTCTTCCTTTCCCCTTCACTTATCTCTTTTGTTTGTCCTGGTTTCCATAGATGAGCAGCAGCCCTCCGTTCTCTTCTCAAGCGAAACTAAGTGCTGCCGCTACTCTCGACCTGCCAGCTCCAAATTGGCAGCCTGACCTTCTTTTTCTTCCTCGGGGCGTCTGCACAAAGCCATACCTCTACCATGGGGAAAAATGCAATTAAGAGGTGACATAAACACTGAGCACCCATTGTAGCCGTGCCCAGAAAGAAGGAGGGGGTAAGGCAGCTGCCATTGTGACACACATGCATATACACTGGTCTATTAATTGGAGTTGCACGTTGCCGAGTGACACTGGGGTGAAGAGTCTTGATAGAGAAAGTGGATGTGGCTCAGTGTTACTGAATGAGCCTTGACAGGAACGTGGTGTCAAACTTTGCTCTGGCTGGTGTATGCATTAAGTGCAGCTGCTCTCTGACCTTGTGTTTTCATTCGTTGTAGGCAATTATCACCTAATGTTTCTGTACTGGTGACAGATATGCAAAGCAGGGGTGCAAATTTTAAGCAGTGCCTTAACTGGTATAAAACCCACTTATAAACATACAAGCTACAAAATATCTTCAATGAAAGACATGGGATTAAGGCTTTATAAGACGTAGGAAAATTTAAATATTAACAATCTGAATTAAAAACCTGATTTAAATCTAAATGAAACCTAATATTTTTTTTTGCAACTTGCAGGCTCTGTTGCAGGAAATAATTTAGATGAAATGCAGGACACCTAAAACCGAATCCATGACTTTAGTAAGCAGAAAACACATTAAGTAGAAAACACCAATGGCAGCTTGTATCTTCTACTAAATGTTTTCATTATCACCATTTTCATGCTCAAAATGACCTTAATAACTCACCTGCAAATTATATAGAAAATACGTGATATGGATAATCACAACACCCTTTTCTTGTAATATGATATGAGTATATCTCACAGCTTTTATTTTTAGTGGAAGAAGCCCATTAAAACTGCCACTGTGGGAGAGTGCTGTTTAATTGCCAACTAAGGTGTGTGACATTTAGAGCAGCACATTGAATCTGGCCCAAAGTCCAAAAGGTGTTGTGAAGGACTGAGTAATTACTCTGGTCTCTCCAGGCAACGGGTTTAATAAGATGACTCAGTCATGGATGGGTATCGCAGACATGCACACACACACACACACATAGACACAAAGATTTTTGTGGTATGCCATTTATATCTCAGTGTTTTTTGTTTTTTTTCTGCTGCTGGATTTCAGCAGCTGTATAGTTTAAACTAGGGTGTCTTTTATACCACTCCTACATTGTTTTCTGTATACTTTTTGTTTAACAGAGATATGACATTGAAATCATTTTTAGAGATGTATCAGTTGCAATTTTCTTGACATATTCTGATTTCTGATTTTTTTTTTTTTATGTCTGATTTGATTTCAGCCATTCCTCATTTTCTTTTCTGAGAACAACAATTTCTTTCATGAAAATGCCAGCTGTGGTCATTCTCTTACCTTTTTTCCCAAATCTGCACCCAGTTAGTGGACCTTTTTATCACTTTCACTCAAACAAACCTCAAAATCGTACCACAGGTTAGTGTGAAGCTTTTTTGTGCAAATAAAATCCAACTGAAATTCATTGCTGTATAACCCATTTTATTCAACTTGTCTGGGATTGCTGCAGCTTCTTTTTTTACTTTGAAACAATGCCAGCTGAGCTGTTGTCAGAGTTGGAGCTAATGAATGTGCAATGAATGTTACAGTTTATCTGACATTACTGCATCCAAAAAAAGAGCAAAGACTTCAGAACTGATAGTTACACACAGATTGGTAGAGCAAAAGGAAATAACAGATGCTACACTGGCAGATAACTGGCATTATCTACTAGCAGTATGCAGTAGCAATATGAGTTAGCCGACTCACAATTACAGCCCTTTATGTTTGTTTCACAGAAGAAATTTCTTGCACAAATCAATATGTTGTGTTTCTGTTGATTACCCAGCATATTGCTACCAGGCATGTTGATAGCAATCACAGTTGTTGTGGTCTATATCAGAGAGATGTTTAGAGAGGCGCGCATCAAGCTTCTGCACAGATCTGTACAGTATGCCATATAGGTGAATAGCTGCAGTGTTTCCCACAGATTTAGATTGTGTTTGTGGCTTTAGGAGTCAGTCCATATGTTTTCAAGAAGGTGCATGAAAGCTTTCTTAAATGAATAATTTAGATAATACTGTTCATAAGGTTGCAGATACGTTATTGCAGGTGTGTCTGTTAAGTTCTTTTTTCCTGGACATGTTGAAGCACTCCGACTCCACCGTCTTTGACTGCGGCTGGTAGTCCTTGTTCTGCTCTGCAGCCTTGGTGAGCTAGATATAGCAGCACAAGAACCAGTTCTGCACTTGCTGTAGGCTCTGATTAAAACTGGCCCTCGAGCAGATTTCCAGAGCAGAAGAAGGGCTGTTGTTGCAAGCTGCAGTTCAACATTGTGGAGTTGGAGTCCATCTAAAATAAATGAGGTCAAGAAACTGCTTTAATAGTGACCTAGCTAGTGAAGTAGGTCTGGAAAACAGGTGAAGGGCTAGACTTACCTGGTTAGCAGCCTCAGAGTACAGTAATAATTATATGACAGGTAGTGTCGTTCTTTCAGAGAGATAAAAAAAAAAAATACTGAGTTACCAAATATACTTGGGTGTTAATATTCCTGGGTGGTCTGCCAAATTCACGTCTGTGTGGGAAACGCTGGGCTGACCAGATAAAAAGCCACAGCTTCTCATCACCTTCCGACTAATCAGTGGATTCCTACATTTTTTCTGCCCCCTCCAAGGAACTTATGCTTTAACTGTCATTTGCTTGTCCTTTAGCAGGACCAAATGAAATTCTGGTGCACATCAGTATAAAGCATTAGATCCAGGAAATTATTATTTTACCCCAGCAGCTTCTGCAAAGGAATGCAGACTAAGTAATAGGGATCTTGGGCCCTTGAAGGGCACCAAAACCTTAAAAACTCCACTGCTTCCTAACAGACAGTTGATTTGCAATGACATCCTAGCAGGAAAACTTTCTTAAGGGGGGCGCACTTAGGGGTTTTGGAAAACTCAAAAGCTGTTTCAGAATTTCAGAGTTTAATAAGATCTAATAAACATTTGTCAGTGTTTGATGTACTTTCAAATGTTGAAGCATGTGTGCATGCATGCAATGGTTATGATTTTGATCAGAGAATTGGCTTTGGAAGTGATCTAGTTTTCTTATTGTTTTACATATGCTTGAACTTTGGTTTTCTTCCTTATTGAGTAAAAATAACATAAAACTCTAAGTAATGTTCCACTAATCATCTGTGTGTGTCATAATTTTAATCTGATGTCGTGCGGTATTTATTTTAGAGAATCTCTCAGAGTGATCATGGGTGATTTATCTGCTTGGTTAGTCTTGTAAACAGCCTTCTGCTCCACCATTTCTGTGCTTCCCATGTTTGTACAGTAGATGAGTGGTTCCCTGACCCTCTCCTCGGGGTTGTTTAGCTTCAGACCCCTCACAGAGAAAAGGGAACTCCCTTAGGGGAACATGAAGCACTACAGGTTGAATGAAATTCTCTCTGAACACTCCAAAGCTCTCTTCATCTCTGCAGGCTCTGGGGGAAAAAAAGCAGCAGAAAAATGTTTAAAACAGGATGCTTAATCCAGCAGCACCAAAAAAAAAACACACCAGCACACATTTTTTCTAACCCAAGAGAGAAAACACTTTAAAAGAGGCCCAACATGATAAGCCAGCATAATGAGCCATCGCTGACTGATATTAGGAAGTTTATTCATAGAATAGCACTAGAAGATGACTTAGTGCAGGATGTTATCTTAATGCCACAACATGATAAATGATTCAGGGAGGATAGTGTAGAAAACTGCAGTAGTAACATTTTCCCAGCACGCAGAGCAGAAGCATAGTTTACAGAAAAGAGGAAATATACAGCACATGAAACTGTGTTTGGGTTGTGTGCTGACATATGAAGACCAATATAGGTTTAAAAAGTGCTGGTAAACACAGTCTTAAATGTTGCTGACCTGATAGCTTGGAAGTCTCCTCTCATCTGTTGTAATAGCTAGTGCTGCACTTATCTGATACACTAATAGCTGGATCAGGTATCTGTCTGCAATGATGCTTTTATTGTGTCTTGTCATATAAATACAGCTCCTCGTTCCTTCACAACATTTATCTTTTAAATTCTCATTTCCTTTGTATTATATTTATAGTTCAAGGAAATCCCCTGTTAAAAAGATCGTGTTTCTGAAGTCGGTGAGTAATTGTGTAAAATAGTTGTGATTTCAGTGTTGAGATAAAAGAAAATGAGGGTAAAAGAAACTTGATGGTGCACTGCCTTTTAGCTCGTCTCGCGCTCGCTCCTTTTTTTTCCCTGTTCCATTTTAAGTTTAGCAGTTGTTGGGTAAATTAGAATAAAATTACCCTCACTTCACCTTCTTCTCTCCTCTGTTCCTCTCTGTGTGAATGGGGAAGAGCACACACAGTGAAACAGAGAGCAGAGGAGAGGAGCCTAATTAGAGCGAGTGTAAATGACAGCAAAACGGAGCTAAAATTAAAAAAACGGCCTATAAATTAGGTAAGTAACATTATATAAATCTTTTTTTGTGTGTGTGCGCAGGTTGCTGCTGTTGTTGCCTTACGCATAAAATAATGATTCTCAGTCCACACAATAAAGGACACGGCTTGTTAATTTGACACTGGTAGGTACTCGCTATCGGCCGTTACCCAAAGGTAGGGTTTCTGTAACAGTATCGGGACTGAAAAAATTCACATGTGCATCTCTGGTAATTACCTCAGTAAGCATGATATAATAGGCTCCAATATTAGTATTGTCATTAAGTAATAGAGCACTACTCACACACAGTGCCATCTAATGATAAGTTATGAGAGTGGAGGTCCATTTAAGGAGGAGGTCCAGAGGGTGTGTGGGTGTGTGTGTGTGCATGTGTGTGTGTATGTGTGTGAGAGTTATAGCAAGGTCTCAAGCAGGGGCTAGTGGCTCAGTAATTTATGGTGGCAGGGTTGGCTACATCCACTGGGGTCATCACTCGCTGGGTAGCCTGATAGGTAATTCATACACCCCTGCTATATAGGGTGGGGATTCAGCTTCTTTTTGCCATTTATCATGCTGCATCTATTCTTAAGACCCCCAGCCCAATGCACTTGTGATCAGGCAAACTGTTGCATTAATACAATGAGGCTAGAAGTGCAATGTGGGTAAAATACAAAGCCAGAGGATCATTGCTCTTATTGGTCAAACTGTGTCCTCTAGGTGTTGCACAACAGAGCTGCAGGTACAGACAATTAGCTAATTTGCATTTCCTTTTTTCCTGATGTTCATTTGCAAACAGGTGTTTCAGACCTGCTTTTTGCTTGGGGTGATCATTACCACAAGAGGAGGATTTAGTATTCTGCTCAGCTGAGGTGCTGACATGGAAGGGTCCCTGGCTTCTGTTTCTATTAGAGTCCAGGCCTGCGGCTGCACAGCCAACACTTCAATGAGCCCTTTCTTAACACATGGCCATTTCCCTGCTGCTGCAGCTGCTGCTCCTTCTAACTCTCTAGCTTTTGGATAGAAATATGACACTGGAGAACACCCATGGCATTCTTGTGCCCTACCCTTCTGTTTTTTTCCTTCTCAGCTCCACTCACGATTTCACATCCAATTTTCCCATTGCCCAGTGACGCCCATTCCCCTAAGACCCCCAGCTACTGTGAGATCACTGGACTCCTCTGTGAGTGTGTGTATGTACTCTGTTATTGATCAGGGTTGTGTCTTTGTGGCTCTGGGCTCCTGCTGCTGTTATCACTGCAGAGTGGAGGGTGGGGAGGAGTGAGTGTGGCTCACAGCACTAAGAGCTTGAGGGCAGTGTGTGTTATCTAATGGGATTTACAGTATGCCCAGCGTGTTGTTCAGTTTTAGCTTTTTTCTTTTTTCTTTTTGCTTTTATATTTGTGACAAGCTCAAAAATGTACGCAATTAAACTAATCATAATTATGGTCTATTTGGTCTGACAGTAGTCCAGGAGGAGAAAGGTAACAGGAAATTACAAGAGGCAATAAGAGTGTCTGCAGTGATTCATCTCTAGAATCACTGTAATCACAAAGTAGGAGGAGGGTGTCTAATGTGATGAAAACAAGACCGCTGCTGGATTTGTCTTTCAATTAAAAACTGTGAGCATAAGCAATAAAAAAAATGATGGATTCCAAATTGGTTCTAAGGGTGTGGATAAAATACTCCTCTTTTTTCTTCTAGAGGGAGAGAATGGCAATTGTGAAAGTTACCTGCAGCAGAAGATGTGACATTCATTTCACTTACAGTGAAGTGAAGGTGAAAAGAGAATCTGTATTTTTCCTGTTTTTTTATTATTTTTTTTTACCTCCTTATCCCACAGCTCCCTGTTACTGTAGTTTTTTTTTTTTTTTTTTTTTTTTTTTTTTTTTGTGTGTGTTTTTTTTTTTTTTTTTTTTTTTTTTTTTGGTTCGCC
>VUQS01038091.1:0-13801 GCA_015108495.1 Heterochromis multidens | reverse complement strand
ATGAGACATCTGTTTACATAAGTGGGAGGATGTGATGGTAAAGCCCTGGCTTGGGCCCTGGCCTTTTCACAACAGGGCCCAGAGCAGAGAGGAGATTCATCCCAATATTTGTCTCACAAAGGAGTAAAGCCAAACAAATCCATCCTGCTAAGGCGCCCTCTGATAAAACTCGCAACGTTCCATGCACAGCTTTTCCCTGGACCACTTTTGACTCCTGGATCTCTGCTTTTCTCACTGCGCACAGTTTACGGGTGTCAGCTCACAAGTCAACTTTTCCATCTCATTAAAATCTCTATCTGAGTGTAAATGCTAAAAAAAAAAGGAGCCATAATAGAAAAACCAGCAAGTAAAAGTGTTATCTTGATGCCAAGACCAATCCTTCCTAAATACTGCCTCTTAAAATTCACGTTTTACCCTTCCTAGCTATACTGCATTAATTCATATTTTAGAGAGTTATAACGTTTTAGCATCATTCAGCCATTTGCTTTGGTTTGACAGCCTGTAATGTCACTGTTTTGACTCATTCATACATTAGTAAGTTTTTAGCAAAAAAAGAAAAAGCTTTCATAAATCCAAATGTACCCTGTCAGCCCAGCAGGTATCCAGACAACTAGCAACTAATGGAGGAACAGTGTGCATTTAGCAGCTAAAAAGTAAGATATTTCTAATGGTCAAAACTTCCTTTCATCAGATTGACAGAAATACATCTCCAATATTGTTGCTACATGTCATCTGAAGGTGTATATTTGGAAATTACTACATAAAGAATATGATGATCAGAAGTCATGTTAGTCACTCAGTGGTAGTAACAAGTCATTTGTTATGGATAATTACTACTACGGTCTGTGTGAAAACATTTTTATACACACTATATTTTAACGTATTTGAATAATCTTACTATAATGATCCTAGCATATGTATGTATATATGTCTGTAGGGAAAAAAAAGACACCGTGGAAGAGAGTCAGAAATGAATAATAACTAATGATTAAATACAGAATGAGTATAAACACAACTGTTCTCCCTCCCCTCACCCCCAACTGGTCACGGAAGATGGCTGCCCCTCCCTGAGCCTGGTTCTGCCGGAGGTTTCTTCCTGTTAAAAGGGAGTTTTTCCTTCCCACTGTCACCAAGTGCTTGCTCATAGGAGGTCATCTGATTGTTGGGGTTTTCTCTGTATTGCTGTAGTTTTTACCTTACAATATAAAGCGCCTTGAGGTGACTATTGTTGTGATTTGGCGCTATATAAATAAAACTGAATTAATTTGAATTGAATTGAATGTCTGTAGCTACCCTGTCTCCTCCTTAACTGGTGGGCCAATGTGAGCAAAACTTTGCACGAACATCGTCACACATACAGCGATTATTAACATCTATATGTTTAAAAAAACATATAGAGTCGTCTGATGAGTATAAATATTATGTGAATCATATGCTACGGCTTTTGCATTCACCGGATCTCTGTCTAATTAAACACCAATGGGAGACAAATGTGTTCTCCAAGGGGCTCTAAGGGTGCCTGGTTTCATTTTAAAATGTGCTAACTTGTTGTTTGAACTGGCCTTATATACTAAGATTTATGCAAATTTGTTTGGATAATTAATGAATAAATAAAAATAGGTGTCAGATAGAGAAAACAGAAAAAATAAAGACTTTTTTTTCTTGTTCTTGCTTTGATCCCATCATTTCCCTTTGATGGTAGTCCTCTGCAATCATTAGATACCTACACAAACACCCTACCTCCTCAGCTGTGGCTTGACACATGCATTTAAGACAAGTTTCACAACCTTTTACGTCGACATTTAGAGAAAAGTGTCTTTATTATCAGACATGCATGGGTGTTGATAAGAAGAGTAGCATCTATTAAAAGCAAAGTTTTATCCCCCCTCTGTAATTTCACTGAGTTTATATGTGCTTGAACCCTTGCTAGATGACTTAGTGTTATGTCTCAATGCCTGAATTACTGAAGGGGACCTATTACGGGGGAGTACAGGGCAGAAAAACGGCGCCTGGCACTGAATAAGTAAACTGGGTAAACATGCAGTGGTCTTCAGCATACTCTGTGATTTTATAGACTCATTCAAGGTCAAAGCATGTGTGATTTTTCTTATTCTTCTCCTGCAAAATAACCAGAGGCAGGGATATCCTGTTTCATTAGCTTTCCTCTCACTGCTTCTGCTGCATCTGTCCAACAAAATGTAACTGGCTGCTGCAGCTGAAATAGCAAATAGCCAGGGCTGCCTACATGGGTGGAGGATTATTGACAGAGAGGGAGGTCAAAGAGTAATATATGTGAGCGTGGATCAATTCATGCATCTACTCGTGTGTGTGTGTGTGTGTGTGTGTGTGTGTGTGTGTGTGTGTGTGTGTGTATGTTCCCACATGCACTGCATCCCACTGGGTCTTATATGTTTGTGTTAGCTTAATTTGTGCACATGTGCATACTTGCATCTGCCTCAGCACATGCATGTGTAGTGTGTAGGTGGCAGTAACAGCATGAGCACAGTGCATTATCTCATTCCGTGGCTCTCCTGGGCTGCAGGACGACGCTGTCCCTAATGGCCCCACTGTTCATCGTCATGGGGTAGACAGAGAGCAAAATGAACTGTGCCATCTCCCTCCATGGTAACTGCGGGGCCCCTAGAGGACCCCTGCTCGCCAGGCTGTCCTACTCAAGCTCCGGCTTCAGCCCTCTGGGACAGATACACAGGCTGGCTCGACAGCTAAACAAATTAGATCACCCTCCACCACTGAAAACGCTTACCCCAACCTAGCCTGACTTAATGCATTTCTTATTGTTTTGTATTAATCTTAAATGGTTACTTAAAGCAATCATAAATGAACCAATTTTCTCATTTAACTCGAGTAAACTGTCCAGATCAATTTGACTTTCTTTTTAACCATGTTTACCACTGCTCTTGCAGTGCAGCTGTAAGTTAGTTCATGCCAGACTTTGTTTGAATCCTGTCCAAACAGAGCAGCCATAACACATCAACACAGGAAGACACAATTAACTAGAAGCACACATCGTCCTGTAAGGCCAGTGCCCAATTTTGCAATTTTAAAGACAGAGATCCAACTAACATTTACAAGGTCCTAGGGCTGTCACGATACTAGAATTTCAAACTTGATACTGATACCCAGGAAAATACTCAATACTCGATACCATTTTTGATACCACGGGGAAGATTTTGACCCCATCCTGGAACAACAGAAGAAATATTATAACAGAAGTAATATATTAGTAAAAACTAATTTTCCCAATTATAAGTTAGATTTAACAAAACAAGTATTTAAGATTAAGTTTAGAGGTTTTATTCACTTTACAAATTATTTAGATAATTCCATTACAGATCGTGAAGGTAAAATATATCTTAGAGTCTACTAATAAACAAAGGGTACAACAATCAGCACAATACCTAACACATCTAAATCATTTAATTATTGTAGAAGAAGAGGATTATGGAAAAGTTACAAATGAACTTTGGATAAAGGGTGGTATTAGTTACGCTAAAATAAAGAAGATATAAAAAAACAGAGCGCTCACTGTGAAAGATTGAACCGGTCACTACCTGCATTTTAAAACTGACCTCACAGCTGCTACAACTAAATAAGAAACACATTTTAATCAATAATTGTAAAAGTAGAAAAGTTAAAGTTTGTCATCTTGTCTACATCTGCCTGCAGTCTCTCTCTCATCCACCGTCCACACTGCTCTGCCTCAGTCTGCAGCTCTTTACATCCCCACCTCTGCTCTTCAAGGCCTGAAACCTGTCCTAATCTGCTGCTCTGCTCCAGATTTCAGTCTGGACTCTCTGCTCAGTTCAGCTACGGCTCCCCCGCTGCTCTGTACAGCCAGCAACCCGCCTGGTTCTCCATGTCGCCGTAATCCACTCTGCCACGGCTCAATATTGCATCCACAACCTGCAGTCCGCTAGTCGTTATGTTAATGATAACAGATGGATAATGATAATCGGGTAATTGCTAACAGTTACACAGCTAATGTTAGGGCTGGGCTAACATTTATGATAACTTTTTAATACTTCAATGTTGTTGAAACAGGAGCTTTATGGACCTCTTTAAATTCCTCCTAAAGTGTTGTTCAGCGTTATGAACATTAACTACTTCAGCTCTTAGTGAGGGGAGGAGCTCTGTGCCTGTCTGTCTGCAGCGGTGCCGTGCAAAGTTCTGTGCCAGTTGGAGGAGGCAAAGACGGCACTGTTTGTATCGATACTGCTGCAAATTAATAGTGTAATTAGATATTAATTTTAGTACCGATTAATATGTGAGTATCGATTTTTTTTTTGACAACCCTACATGGTCCTTCTTTCTTCCATGCTGTTCCAAGTTTCACTGTAGCTTGGCAGTTTTTTTTGTGCAATCTTGCTGAAAAACAGGCAGACAAACTAAAATAAATGCATTGAACACATGCCTAGGAAGGCTCAGTGGGAGTCCTTCTGTGCCGAATGGGAATACCACCTTAAAAAGATATAAAACTTATAAGAGGTGCATAGGATGTTTCGTACTTTTTGCAGTGGTCTCTGTTTAAAAGTTTTTGAGTGCTTGCTGGAGCCAATTAGGTCAGACGGCAGCAGTTGTACACACTTCTGTATCACTGTGTGAATGCTGGAGCTAAACCTAGAGGGGACTGTCAGAAAACATCAAGAAAGCTAAAGATAGGAATGGAAACAGGTTTAGCTGACAGTTAAAACTCTGCTTTGCCAAACTCTCCCCCACCCGTGGAATACCGTGTTCAACAGAATGCAACAGAAACACTGTCAACAGCCAACAGGCTTTACATAGGGACTATGTCATTGCTAGAAAGTAGTCAGGATCAAGACATATCCAAAGTAACAGGCACAATAACTGGACAGAATGGTCAGATGCCACCAGGGGAGAGGGGCTTTGTAATTTGAGTGAACTCAACCTTTACTGATTTACCAAGCTTGCCTTTCAGTGATATCAGGCAGGAATGCCCTGCACTTTGAAGGAAGTTACTCATCCTTCTATTCTTTCGAGGACATCTGTTCTTTCTTGCACACACAGCAGGTGACTGACGTCTGCACACACACACACACGCAGAGAACTCAACCTGTTAGCCCGACATAATGAAGCACATAATCACATCCACGGATGCTGAGACACAAAGGAGTCATATCAAGAAGGATTATCCCTGTTACGCCCACCCACACACAGACACCCACACACACACACACACAGATGAGCTTGCGTGCACTCAAAAGGCGGCAAAGACGCATCATGAGCGGAGTGCAACCGCCACGAAATCACAAAAGGAGAAAGAAAGTTGGCACTGAAAACACTGAAACACATCATGTATAAATACATGATTTTTATTTGTGTCTCCTCAAAATAATTATTGGAAGAGTCACAAAGAAAGAAAGAAAGAAAGAAAGAAAGAAGCACACACACCCTCTGTGCAGCACAGGCTGAGGTCATCTTTATTAATAAACCCTCTGACAACAAACACACTCACATCAAGGCCTTCGCCCTCCCTCCATCCTTACTCCATGCTCCCTCCCTTCCTTAGCTCCTTGAGAAATGGCAACTGCCAGACTGACTCAGTGGGAGGGTGTCTGTAACCACACATACTCACACACACTCATACTCACACCCACAGACACACACACACACACACTGCAGGATGGCCTAGAGACAACATGTCAGTGATCTGTCAGAGGGTAACAGTGCGGAGCAGGTGTGTGTGTGTGTGTTTGTGTATGTTTTGGGGAGGAAGCAACTACAGAGAAGAAGGCCAAACAGACAGGAAGTTTAGCCTTTCACACACACGCACAAACACACACTAAGAAACATGCCCGGCTCATTTGTTCCCCCTGACAGAAGAGGAGAGGGATGGTTCTCTACAAGACGTGCCTAAGGGAGGAGGACCAGCCCAGTGTCACTCCAGTCTTGCATATGGATGCTTGTTGAGGAGCTCCTTGACATCACACTGGGTACCCTTTAGCATTCTACTTCTACGTGTAGAGTTAAAGTTGTGAAAAGGTGTACTTTGTAAACCCTTAACCTTTTCTTAACCCTGACCAAGTGCATTTGTTGCCTAAAACTCCTATACTGGAGTGAAAGATGCCATGGGCTCTGATAAAACTGCAATATTTAAAGTAGCTTGGAGGGAAGCAGGCAAACAGAGCCAAGATTTTTTTTTGCATCAGAATGATTCCCATGCTTATGTATCTGCTTATCCCAGTCTTTGTGTGTGATGTTTGCCCTGTGAGAGTCCTGTGCTCTGCAGGGCTCTTGATGGAGAATAAAGGCTTTAAAACTCTGAGCATAAAAACTCTGGGTAATAGCATCAAAGCAGGTGTATATCTTTTGTTTGTGAGCAGGCATTCAAAGCAGGAGCAAGTGTGCTGCTGCAGGAACAAGTAAAAGCATGATATACAATCAAGAAAGGTTTCTCATTCTCAGTTGTTACAAGGCCACAAGGGATATCAGTTCCTTTTAGCATCTTCTGGATTGGCTCTGTGGTCTCAGCAAGTAGCACCACACCTGCAGAGGACACTTCTTGACGAGTGGCAACCATTGTAGCTCATAATCACATGCCTGAACTAACTTATCTAGACCCTTTAAATCCAAAGAAGCAGTAGTTCAATTAGTTGGACCCAACTACAAGATCAAAATCAGTAACCTCTTTAAAACACTTCTATATAAACAGCATCACATCCACTTTGCCTTAGAAGTTCATAATCAATAACTTTCTGCTGTCTGTCTCTACAGAATGCTCATGAGCATGGCTGAAGTCTGAAACATTCATTCCCTCACCTTGAGACTCTACTCAGTTTACTGGAATACTCTGCATCCCCGGGTTATAGACTGTATATGAAAGATGGATTAAAAAAGAAGTCTGATTACATAGAGGTCTATGGTAAATGTCTATGTCTCGTGGCTCCCTTCATCTGTGAGCTCAGTAATCATCTTCCCGATATGTTTTATGGTCTCAGTCTCTACTTTATAATGTTTTCAAATATGACATGTTGTTATTTTGCAAATTAGCATTATAAAAGAGAGGATAATAAAGTCTAAAAGGATAATAAAGCATTGTATGCTTTGTTGGGGCAAAGTCCGTCTGGGCTTCACTGTGAACTTCACTAACCAAAGGGTGATGTCATGATAGCTGCATCCATATTTATTACTCCATGTACAGCCCTACTCTGCCATAGCAGTGATCTTGCTTGGCATGCAGTGCTAATGCCATTATAAACATAGCTCATGCTGATCCTTTTTTGTTTAGATGTGATGGGTTTCTGTCCACAGTTGTAGCCAAAATTTGGAGTGTAACGGTTCTGAAATCGAGAACACATCTGCGATCTTGACTTGTGGTTTTGTCTTCTCCATCTACAATGCACTGCGAAGATCTTGACTGCACTGCTTACCAATACTGACAGCATCTGAAGATGTGAGCTGCATTTGAACGCAGCCTTACTAGTTTGACCCTAGTACAATCTGTTTCATCACTGTAGGTAAGTGCAGGAATGCTAATGGTATGTTCGCCAAGCTTTGTGCTGAAAATGTCTGTTTTGCCCATTAAAAAAAAAAAAAATCATATTTTGTGTTGGTGTAAACAGCTTGTGTGTATCTATAGTTTTGTGCACCTGTAATAACGTATTAATTAGCCATGTGAACTGCTTCAGCTAATAGCCACATGGAGCTATTCTGTGAGGTTAATTCCTGACTGTAAAGCTTGCTAGTCCAGTGAAAGCTTTTATGTGTAAATGTGAACTGTAAATCAATCAAAAAGATGTTTTTTTTGTTGTTGTTCTTTTTGTTCATGATCCAATTATGAACAAGTGATCATGCCTGTGGTAAAAAGCCTCACTTCCACCAATATAATGATGCTGCTTGTTCCAGAGCATCTTTAACAGGAATGACTTACATAACACTGTGTTTACTACAGCAAAGCTCAGGAAAAACAAACACATGAAAGCTTTATGAACTGGGTATATGTTTATTCACTGGTGAGCTGTATCATTTTGCAGGAGTGAAAAAAGTTACAAGATGTACACTCTGTGACAAGATAAATTATAAGTCACACTAGATCGTCAAGGGAGCTTGGGAACGGAGCATGTGACACATTTCAACCTCAGCAGATCGTCTTGCTCTGTAAATTCAGAACAGCTGGTGAATTTCACCATTCGCTCTGGTTAGGCTGCATTTAACATTTGGTTCAAAAGCAATTTCTTTTTCCACCTCAGCAAAGCTGTTTTATGGTATTTGTGCTTCTTTTGGATGCAACCAAGTGGAGACATGGCAAAGACAGGGAGGGTACAAACACGAATGATGCCAGCTGGGCTAAAGCGTGCTGTGTTGTTGGTATGAGTTACACTGCTCAACCCTTTGAAAGCACTGAGACGTCCCTGTTTCTACAATGAGGGCTCACTTTCTGGTGCATTCTCACAGGACAAAATAGCTGAAATATCTCCATGCTGTTGAGGGAGGCTATTTTTGCTATTGTATCTTACACATGTATATATTCTTGTGGGTATATACAGATTCAAATCATGTTAAACCACATTCACAGTCGCTAAACAGTAAACAACTGGCAGCCAAGACACCATGACCAACAAGGATTATATCACCTCGTCATGAGATCATGCAGCCTGGAGCCAACTGCTCGATGTGCTTTAAACTGGCAGGAGCAAGGGGAGTTGAGATGAAACTCTCCACGCAAACCCTTGACTCACTTACATTTTATCCATTTCCAGTGTGAGCCTAACTGGAATCAATGGTGCGGTAATGGAGAGCGAGAAACTGTGTTAAAATGTAATGCTACCTGTTAAATGCTTGCCGTTCGATGCTGGCAGAATACATTGCTTGTAACATTGTAAGATTAAATCTCTCCCGTTAAGTAGGATAAGGGAAGGAAGAGGGAGTTTGATTTGAATTTGTAAATTTGGATGTTGATTGTGCAAGTCTGTACTTTTGCTAGATAATAATGATTTATGGATTTTTGTGTTAGACTGCAAAAGAACAACCAGGATTCAGTTTGTTCTTATCAGGCTTAAGCACATTCAGATGCTTCCTTTAGACTGACAACTAAAGACCATGCAAACCAAATTTTATAAGGTGAGTTAGCAGCTCCTTATGGGAAGTTTCACTGCAGGATTTTACCATAGACAGTATAACACCACATTTTGAAACCTCAATGTATTCTGGCTGCTGCCATGTTAGCTTTTCTGGAGCCAGGAATGACTATATTTGTATGAGAGGGTGGCGTCATCAGCTAATGCTAGCTAATGTGGTTAGCAGGTTGCATCCCGACAGTATGGGTGCAAAGCGCAGACGCACATATTGGTTAATCAGTGCTAATTAAAAGCCTGCCTAAATACTAGAATTGCATTCACCAAAACTGAAGCACAGACTACTTGGACAGGCTGCACCACACATTTATCAGTATTATTTGTTTCTCATAAAGGCACCAAAACAGAAAACACAGTCAAGAGGTCCAATTCAGTGATATGAATTAGCAGAAGTAAGGCCTAGTAACAGCGATCGGCTGCTGCTTCACTGTAACGCACTTACCTTTCAGCCATAAGACCTAGTCACACAGGCCTAGAGACTGGTCAGCATTCATCTTGCAACCACTTGTTGCTAGGAAAAAATGATCAGCAATGGTAGTAGCAATGGTAGTCACTGTGAAACTGATTGCTAAAGCCCCAGCTATGCTGACATGGCCCGGATAGTTGCTGGTAGTCACAAAGATATGAAATTGGTCACAAAGTGGTATATTGTGCTGCACCAAAAACCTCCTTGCAATTGCTTTGGTTGCCAGCAAACTGCAGTGGTTGCATAGAAAACCTCAACTTGTCTGCAAGCACTTGCCAAATACTCTCTAAACAGCAGTGAAACTAAGAAAAGTGCAACACAATCCAGGAATGGAGACCGTTTGCCTTCAAACTAAAAGCTGTGCCTTTGGAAATGTGTTGGCTTCAGAAGTGAGGCAAACATTTGTTGTTTCTGACCTGTGTCGCACTTCCTCAAATTTTAGTACTGCTCGGCTAGTAGTTAGCAAGTGTGTGCACATAAGTCAGTGTCTTCAGTGTAAACTTTGACAATCTGTTAGTGACAAAAGCAATCATAAAGAGGGTGCAGAACCCTCTTTGGAATCATTTTCACTTAGAGACTGCTAGCAACCTCAAGTAACCGCTCACCAACCAGTTTCCCAGTTTCTCCTGGAGGTTGTCAGGAGGTCACCAATTGGTCACTGACTGAGGCCTTAACAAAATATAAATGTCTGAATTATAAAGAAAATTCAAACCCACAGAGTTGGTAAAAATGGGAAGACTATCCAGAGGCAAAACGGTTTTTTGTACTAAGCTGTAAACATGCTTGTGGATGATGTAAAGTTGGGAGTTTAAACAAAATGACTCACTTTTGGAGCCAGCCTCATGTGGCCACTTGAGGAACTGCAGTTTTGGGCACTTCGTTTTTCAGCTGTGAAGGCTGCAGCTTGGGTTTTACAGGCTGGCAGCCTAGAAACTGGAAAAAAAAACAACTTTACCTACATCACAATAACAGATGAGACTCAATAAAATTGGCTTCATCTAATTCTAATCCAAACATAAAGTTCAGGATCTAGAACCTGTAATTTATTCATACAAACTGTCATCTCATGCGGCTTTGTCACTGGGAAGCTTTTTCAACTTTCCATCAACTGTCACAAATTGCAGACCATTTTGAATAATATCAACATAAACAAACCTTTCTGCAGAGAAATGTGAAGCTCATTGGTAGCTTGACACATGCTGTCAGCCCTTGAATCAAAAGCTCAGCAGTCAATTTAAGATGGGGGGAAAAAAATGTTCTCAGTCTGCAATGGATGCCACATCTCCACACAACCAACGCCAGTGTCGGGCAGCATGTTGAGACAGACTGGCAGCATGTAAATACAAATTGGTCTGCTTAAAAGGATGCGTCAAATTCAAGACAAATCTGTCATTCTTTTTTATTATAATTTAGACCCATGCTGAGAAATTCAAAAGAACTGTCTACATTCTTCTCATTTAAAACGTGAAGGCCACTAAGGTAAATAGTTACAATAGTAAAATCTTAAAAACTAATCAGAGCACTTCAATCAACAGCTCTTAAAAAATAAACACAAATTATAAAATTACTAGAAAGTACAGTTCAAGAAACGTAAAAAAAAAAGAAAAGAAAAAAGCATTCCCTTGCACTTTAAGTCAAGGCAGGAGAAAAGAACTAGGCCATTTTATTGCTGCAATGGAAAAACAAAAGCGGCAGGGTGTCTGGGTGCCAAACAGGGAGTGGGGAAAATGACAGCAGTATAAAAAATCAAATAAAGACTAACAATAAATGAAGTGCAGAGGAGTACTGTGGTCACCAAGCAGAAGTCAGAGAGCTTCTGGCCACAACAATCACACATTCTGCCACTCCGTTTTTTTTATCTGCCATATTCGTCGCTTTCCTATTTTTGTCTCCATCACTCTATCGCACTTTTTCTGACTCTCTTTCATCATCTCAGACACTTCTCAGGCTTCTGTTCTCCTTCTATAAGTTCTCTTCATTTCAGCCTCTATTCTGTCTTTTTTTTTTTCCTTTGCCATATTCTGACTTTCCCTCAGCCTCCTCTTTTCCAATCTATTTAGCTGCCTGACACTGCATCTCTGTCTCTGTTGGGCCACTTTTCTTTGAAGCCATAATTCCACACTCTGGGAAACACAGTTATTTGCATTCTTGCCAGAAACTTAAGATTGATACCACTATCATGTCTGCATGCTAAATACAAAGCTAAAGCCAGGAGACAGCTAGGTTAACTTGACATAAAGACAGAAAATAAGGAACCACTTGGTCTGGCTCTGTTTTAAAGCCCACCTACCTCTATTCTAGTCTCAAGTTATCATGCTTGTGTAGTTTAACCACAGGTTATGTACTTGAAAGCTTTTTTTAGATGGGTGCTTTTACTTTCTGGACAGTAAGACTAATAATGAAAAAATGATTCCATGTGAAAGTAAAAATAGTTCAACATTTTTCTTTATTGTTCTCCCGAGATAAAAGGCACAAGTTTGTTTAGCATGAAGCTGGAGGACGAAATATACTTAGCCAAGACTTTAGCCTACTTTAGCATAATGACTGAAAAAAATACATCTACAATGTCGGAAAAATGAGCTAATTTTATCTAGCAGTGATTTTACAAACCGGGAACTACTTCTTGACAAATAACTGTTTATACACCAAGAGAAGAAGATATTTTGTTGCAAAGACATGTTGGTAATAAATTTCAGTTAGCATCTTACTAAAGAAACCACAGCCATTTGTTACTACATTTACATTTCATTTCATATTTACAAACAGGAAAGATAAATCATTTTAATTAGCTTCAGAAGAGATGGTACGTCTGACTTGGAAACTAAGTATTTTCCATCTGCTTCCAACACATTCATACTTATAATATGCTTGTATTTGATGTGGATTATTTATCCAGTTGGGGTGTGTTTCTAAATCCACAGTTCAGTCCATATCTTGACTTTAGAGGTAAGGTTTCAGTTCCTGTTATTTTTTTTTTAAAGAGGGGATGAATAGTATTCATTAATGATTGAATGAAAAGCTCTATTAAAGTGATTTATGTTCAGTTCACTCTTTACTTGCAGCTGTCACCAAACTAACTCAGTATTAAGTAGCATTTAGCAACATGAGCACATGCTAATTAGCATATCAATAAATAATGCACATAAAGCTTCTTAACTGCTATTATTCATCTCATGTTGACACACATGCTGTTCACACCAACACAAAATGTGCTCTGATTAAGAAGTAACACATGCCCTGTTAAACACAACTTTTAAAGCACAACTTTTACTTTGAAGGCGAATGTTCTCTGTTTCCAGTTTGCGTTGCATTTTTCAAGTTTCATTAAAGCTTGGAGAGTAAATGGTGAGTGTTTGCAGACAAGTTGGAGTCTTTAATGGAAATTATGTGCAATTGTGTCAATCTGCTAGCGACCAAAGCAGCGCCCTCTTTTCACCCAGTGGCAGCCAGCAACTTCCAGCAACCACTCACCAACCATTCGGGGAATACACATTTTTCCCTAGTGACCCGAGGTTGCCAGGTGATTGCCGATCGGTCTCTAGGCCTGTGTGACTGAGGCCATACCAGTAACTAGTAGCTTATATTGAGTTTGTCTTTTTAATTCAGAGCTGCTGCACTCTTCTGGTGGGCTGATGTGGTGGTTGATTATTATCACATTGCTTTTGTGTCATGATTTTAGTGTCAGTTTCAGAACAATTAACCCGTTAATACTGACGGGAGCGCCGGCGCTCCCATTCGCATACTACCCGCGAAAACAGGAAGTGGCGTCATTTTCGTGTGTAATTTAGTTTTTATGCTCAAATCCCATCAAATCGCCACTGGTGCTATTGAACAGTAAGTTTTGACCTTATATCTTTCTGAATATAAGTTCCTGGGACACTATGAGCTGTGATTGCACTATTAGAAATAGTTTATCTTGATGTAAATTGCTGTCTTTTTGCAAATTGTGCACAAAATACATTTTTTACATGTTCGCTATGGTTTATAGAAATGACTATCAAAAAAAAACCCTGACTCACAATAGATGTCCTGTGGTTTGAAAGGACTTTGTGCAACTGTTTTTCTGTTACAATTTTGAGGGATACAGCTTTGACATTTCTGTATCTACAAAAATATGTGTAAAACATAACGTTTTTCAAGTTTTTCAAATATTTTTTGGTGGTTTATTGCACTTTTTAGCAATTTATGTAGTTACTACGGACTTATTGGCTGTCAAACGCGG
>VUQS01038070.1:6703-23829 GCA_015108495.1 Heterochromis multidens | reverse complement strand
ACACACTACTTTCTGCAGTACAATACTGTTCAACTGATGCTCACGAGGGTATGGTACCACAGTGTGTTCCAACACTGCTTTTATGCAGACAGAGGGGGTTGTAAGTAATCCAGAAAAGTTGGAACACCTGTAGGAATTAGTAGCACCAGCTTTCAAGGCTTGATCAACCTCCACTGCTGCAGAACAACTTTAAATTGTTAACCCATTTTGTGTTCCCTGAAAAAGGCCTTTTTGTATAATTCTGAAATGTACATTATTTTTCAGTTTTGGGTAACCTTACCTTTTTTTTAACCTCTAGCAGTTCACCACTTACCTTTGTACCATTTCAAGATATTCATTGGACTTGAACGACTTGAATTGCAATAAATAACTGGAAAAATTGGGGTGTTCTAAAACTTTTGACTGGTAGTGTATATGTTAAATATATAAATAAATATACATAGATTAGTGTGTAAATATGTCTTCCAACAAATTGATGCGTTCTCATAAACTTATGATTAATCCATTAAAAATACATTTAAAATTAAAAATAAATAGGCAGTTTATGGAAGCCGCCATGTTCCCCATCATATTTGAATACAGTGGCTGGGAGAACGGCCACATATGTAAAGCCCCAAAGGCGGAGAAGAGAAATTGTCAGAGTTCATATGTCGTGGAGGGAAATTTCAATTCATGGCTGCACCTTCAGACTCAAGATATGAAGCATCATACCTATGTTTTATCATTGGAGAAGGTGCCCCCTTCACCAAAGAATCGAAAACATGAAGGAAAGAGACGACCTTCTAATAAAATGTCATCCTCTTCCTCCTCACCTCAAGCTTCATCTCCTGAACTGAAGTCAGGGCTCTAACACTCGGAAACCTGCATAAACATGCTCATTTATTCCAGATATTGTTGCAATTACTTATTGTCAGCAGATTAGACATGAGACTCTCTTGTGTCTGGACAGCTGACAAGAACCAACAATAGCTGGTTATAAGCTAACATTATACCAGCTAATGTTAAGCTCGAGTGTCCTAAAAAATCACACTTTCATTCTGATAAACAGTTTGACTACATTCTCACATCGTATGAGAGTTTATTCACTAAGTATCAGAGTCCAACAAAGTTACATCCTCTTCAAAGATAGTTTCACTAACAGAGGCTAACAGTGACAAAACCAGCAGTTTTGCCAACAGAAAATTTCAGCATATCCTCAACAACAAATCTCAGTTTCACTGTCATTGGTCAGAAGTGAGTCTGTATCAGAGTCCTTTCACAAAGTTTTATGGCCTCTTCCAGAGTAAGTAGATGTGGATGCTTCTCACTCTGCATTGACAGCTAAGGTTAACAGTGGACTAACAGCTTTTCACCGATAGGGAAAAACTTCAGAGCGGATCTGGAACCGATCCAAACAGTAGCAGAAACAAGCCAACCGGCCACGGTTGCTTTATTTTGATCTCTCTTGGCTGACTACAACATGTTTGTCCTACAGTGGCCACCATAGCTAGGATTATACACGTGAATTGGGAGGGGTAAGAAAACAGAACCTCATTGTGATTGCTTTGGTTGCTAGTAGACTGTCACGTTCAACCATAGTTTGCATGGAAGAATCCGACCTATATGCAAACTTATTGTGAAACAATAAGATAGATAAGTTGCTGTCTTCCATGCCAACTACGAGTGACTGGGGCAATCTGCTAGCAATCAAAACAATTCCAAAGAGGTTTTCGGTGCAGCACCATATACCTTTTTGCGACCAATTTCACCTAGTAACAGCCAGCAGGGAATACACATTTTTTTCCTAGCAAAAGGCACTTGCCAACTGGTCTCTAGGCCTGTGTGACTGAGGCCTAAAGCAGGTCTTTTGGATATGGCATTTAAAGACACATTACTGCCTCCAGTGCACAGATAATCCAGAGTACGGCTGTTTTTCGAGACAAATCATTTAATTTATTATTAAGGTTCGAGGAATTGTTGTATACATCCACTCCAAGTCCAAATCCAGAAGCCATTAACCAAAAAAGAAAAAAATTTGGTTATATGAAAGAAACACTATTTGCAAATCCATTTGAAAGAGTTGTCTTCGGTACTGTTTGTATGAATTCACATGATAATTCATTAACAGAAACTTCACCTGGACAAGGTTGTATTACCACACAAATACATCATGACTCATGGCTAATGTGTAGGATTCTTTTTCTTTTCATGGATTCAAAAGAAAAAAAAATATGGGTGTCATGCTGACATCAGTGGTCACTTGTGAGCAGAAAATAACTTCAGTGCTTTTTAGTTTTTTAAAAATTAGCCTTCCTACCCATGTGTCTCACTGTTTCTGAAAATGGTACTGACTACATTTCTCACTGATGCTTCAACACCATCATTTAGCATTAATAAAAGGTAACATTGTTTTTTAATGTAGCTCTAACCAGATTTATTTTTGTTATTAATGCATTTGACAATAACTGAATGGTTCTCTCAGAGTACTCTGGCTTTTTACCACAGTCCAAAGATGTTAGGTGGTGATTCTATACTGTCTGTCTTGTGTTAGCCCTGCGACAGACCTGTCCAGGGTGTACCCCACCTCTTGCCCTATTACAGCTGGAATAGGAAGAAAATGGATGGATGGATGGATCTGACAGCTACATTAAGGCCTCATGTGGTCACTTATAGTGGAGGCCACTTTATTGTCAGATAATGAATTACTTTATAACAAAATGCAATATGCTGATCACTGATATACTGTCATAGACTGTATAGAAAAGATTGGCCTATCTCATGTGGAAATGCCTTAAACCTGTATTCAGGGGGCAATTTCAATTGAAAAGACAAGCCTAGAAGTCTGTGAGAAAATTCTTCTGCTCATGTGATTTCCTGATGAATTTATGGTCCCAGTTCATACTTTCAAGTGGTCCCATTTAGAGTGAAATAGATTTTAGAAGAGCGTGACTACCTTGTGACTGACACGTTTGTTGTGTAAGTGTGCAGTGCCAGTGTCAGTTTCTCAATCAGAGTCTGAAAACAACAAGAAAAGATGCCACTTTGGCTATGTCCAACTTTTGTTTACATTTTATTGATTTTGCACATAATAAACACTTAAATACACTATAAAGACCAAAGAAAAAATTGGAGCATATCTGTGGAAATTTTTGCCCATTCTTTCAGAAGAGCATTTGTGACCCATGTTGGACACTTGCAGTATCAATCTAGTTCATCCCAAAGGTGTTTGTTAGGGCTGAGGTCAGGTCTCTGTGTTCTTCCACACCAAACTCTTCCAACCATGCCTTTAAGGACCTTGCTTTGTGCACAGTCATGCAGGAACAGAGAAGGGCCTTCCCCAAACTGTTCCCACAAAGTTGGAAGCATAGAAATGTCCAAAATGCATTAAGATTTTCCTTCATTGGAACTAAGATTCCCAGAAAAACAATGATTATGAGGTGTGGCCAAACTGCTTAGAATCAGTATGTTATAAACTGTTAATTTAATTAACTTCATAGTTTTTAAATTGCATAACAGCAGTTATGTTGTGTACCCAATTCAGACGATATAAGGTATGTATTTCTGTACCACCTGTCTTACTGTTTTGTAATGACGCTGTACATGCATAGAAAGCTTAAAAAAGACTGAGCTTAGAATAGAAATTAAGCAAAGTGCTTTTTCTTAAGATTTAATTCTTTAATACAGAATTGTAAAAATATAATTATTTTGTTTCTATAAAATATAAATAAAAACAACTTTCCCAGAACCCAAAGTGATGCTTGTTTAGCCCAAGCAATGGTCCAAATGGCACAAATTATTTAAAATTATTCAAAATGTTGAAAAAGACAATTGTCACATTTAAGAAGCTGGAACCATATTTTCCTTTTGTGTATGCATGCTGAAAACCAAATCAAAGAGCTGCAGTATAATTATCACCATACAAACCTAAAAAGGCTTCTGAAACAACCCTGTAGTGACTGAGTGGTGATTTTCCTCGACGATGGATGTGGGACGAAGCTAACGGTGTGACAAATGAGTGTGTTACCTACCACCCAGAGGAGCAGTAGAAGAAGGAGGACAGGTGGAGGAGAGCTGGGGATATTTTGGGTAGCAACTCCTTTCATGCCATTATCACTGTCATTTTGATGGTTAGCCATTCATTAGGCTTGTCCGGCAGCTGCCCTGAACCCTTCTACCGTGGCAGCTAATATGCAATGTGATTTCCACTGTGTGAATATGATTATGCTGTGTGACAGACAGAAGAGGGCAGGATGCGAGGGCAGGTGCAGACAAACATGGAGGAGGTCAAGCATAATGAGAAGAGGAACTGGTCCCTCGTCCCGCCAAAGAGGACATTGAAGCTGACAGCAACAAGATTTGAGGAGTTTGGGCAAAAGACAAATAGCAAAAAATGTCACGAGGAGCCTGGGTTGCATCATCAGAGAGGATCTGTTTGTATGAACCAGTATCCCAGAGCAGGGAAACAAGGCTTGTGCCAGGATGTCCTGTCTGGATTTGAGGGTTTCTGACATGTAGTGGAAGCACACTGAGGTAACTGCTGTCTTGTCTCAGCTGAAAAACAGTTTAATAGATTCCAGACTGGAACACGATGCAGATACCAGAACTGGACAATTGGAGGTTGACAAAACATGGAAAACAGTGCATGATATTTTCCAGCTCACTAGTCAAAAGTTTGCCATTAGGACAGGTTTGATTATTCATCCATAATGCATTCAATTACAAAAGGTGTTTCTCAAAGCGGAGTTAACCAGGTCTAGACTTTGTAGTTGGGGAGTTTGAACTCAGGAATTCAGCTATCCAAAGGCTGGGGGGTGGGGGGTATATTTGCAGTTGGAATAGCAGCGTTTTTGCTGACACCATGAACTGAGCCATCTTTGATGTGTATCTTTGATGATTATACAGCACAACTGTACCTGAATGCACTGTGACAAAATAACTCAGCAGGTCCACAAAAATACAATTATAATACTTAAAAATAAAAATGTGACAATGACAGGCAGTCAAAATGGTAAATGGACTGATTCTTATACAGCGCTTTTCTACTCTCCCGGAGCACTCAAAGCACTTTATACAACATGCCTCATTCATCCATTCACACAAGCACTTTTTCTATGCTTAAGTGCTTTCTATGTAACATTCACACATATTCACACTCCAGTGGATGCATCAGAGAGCAACTTGGGGTTAGTATCTTGCCCAAGGATATTTGGCATGCAGACTGGAGCAGTCAGGGATCGAATCACCAACCACAACCTTCCGATTAGTAGATGACCTGCTCTACCTCCTGAGCTACAGCCACCCCACAATGGGTGACCTCTTATCCAGTTTTTGTCCCAGGCTGTTTTTAGTGTTTGTTGAGTTTTGATTTTATTCATATTCTTGTGTTTCTAATGTTTTAATGTTTACTGCTGTCCCCAGTGTTTCTCTGTCTGTGCCCCTCTCTGTCTTTTCTGGGTTTATGCCTTCCTGGTTTGTAATTTAGTTGTTTGGCTGCCTCTTGTACATCACACTTCCTACGCACAGTTTTGAATTCCTATTTTGTTTAACCCACATCGTCCTTTTTTGTGATATAAATAAATCCTTAAACATCTCTTTATTTTCAGTCTGCTAGTTTCTTTCTTTTTCATGAATTTACAATAAAAACTATAATAAAATTTTGTTGTGAGATTAGTTTACTTCATACTCAGTATCAGTATCTGTGTACTAGGAAACCCAACCATGGCGGCCACGAGTCAGTGTACTCCTAGTGCTGGTCCTAAGTCCAGATAAATGGGGAGGGTTGAGTTGGGAAGGGCAATCGAGATAAAATCTTTGCCAAATCAAATATGTGGATCATAAAGAATTCGATTTCCTTACTGGATCGGTTGAGGCCTGGTTTAACAATGACCGTCACCGGTGCTGGTGCAAACTGTGCTACTGTTGGGCAAAGACAGAGGAGAAGGAGAGGGGGAAAGCATGTTCAGAGGCAGTGAGAGAGAAGGAGAGGTAGAAGTGTGGAGTAGGGACTTTAACTGTAGGGGGTCGTACAGAAGAGGGATAGTGGATATACTGGACAAAGGATGTTGAAGATGAAGCTGCCAGGCAGGAGGAAAAGAGGAAGACCTCAGAGAAGATTCATGGATGTAATGAAGGAGGGTTGGTGTGACAGAAGAGGATGCTGGGGATAGGGAGATAGAGGCAGATGATCTGCTATGGTGACCCTTAACAACAGCAGCCGAAGGAAGAAGAAGAAGAAGAAGAGTACTAGGGGACATTTTAGCAAGTGTCCCCAATGACATGCTTTTACACTGAAGCAGATAACAAATGACTTTAGCAACAGGAGGAAGTCAGATGACATATGTAGTGACAAAGTGTGTCACAAATGTGTGTTTCCTAGAGGGAGGAGGTCAGGGTGGATGAATAGGTCTATAAAACATTGATCTCCTTATTTTACCTGTAAATGTTTAAGACTTTTTAAAACAAAGAAATAAAGCAACATATTAACACAGCATTTATTTTAACCCAAACCATGATGTCATTTTAAACTAAGCCAATTGGTTTGTTTGCCTAAAGCTAACCCAACCCTGACCATGTTCCTTTTTAAACCCCGTAACTTTATGAAACCAGGAATTGAGACAAACTCATCCACATCACAGAGTGATGGTGCGTGTTTGACAAGGCAATACAGAAAACATAGTCTGAACCTCTCTCCTGCACTCATTCTTTGCTCACACCTTATTTCTGTGCACAATCGACTGCAACGCCATAAAGCCACCATTATGTTTTGGGGTGACTGATTATTTTCCAACATTATCCTCTCTGCCGCTCAGGTTCTTTGTCAGTTAAGTCAAAGAATGGCGTCTTTTCTGCCAACTCTATAACCATTTGAAGTTAACAGTCAATTCCTTGACAGATATATGTCTATAACCACACTCTATTGACAAAAGATATTTTACTGATTGTGGTTCTGCTCATACAATTTGATGGCAAGACTTCCAGTAGATCTTATTTTCCTTAATTGATTTCTTCCTGGTGTTTTGACGGCTGCTTCAAAAATACTCTTTGCTGGAGAGCAATAACACTGTAATAACAGTGCATCTCTAGCTAAGGTGGTTTGAGGAAGCAAAATGTAGAACCCTAATTCTTTGCTGTGGAGTTAGTGGCAAATTTGTAACCTCTGTTTTCTAAATGGCCACAGCAACCAAGCATTTTTCCAATTCTGATCAAACTTTAACAGAACTTGGTGACCTGCTACATCTCCTTGGTGAACTTATACTTTAATGATCACACTGATTATTCTTATAGTCCATCAGAAATCAGCACTTGACCTCTGGAGAAGAGCTGTATTATTCATGAGGAGTGGTGCCTTTGCAGCAGCCTTGTGTTGTGCAGCTGATTTTGCAGATTTATATCGTAGCAGCCACTCCAGGCCACACAGCAGAGCATTAAAGAAAACCCAAAGTTAGAGAATCAAGCGTTCCCACATAAATCATACAGTGTTATGAGTGGAAACAGCTCGGGTAAAGTTGAGCAACTGTGGTGAACGCTGAAGAAAATAAATCATTTATCACCTCTAACTGCACTGCTGAACCATGCAGTGGTGAAATACAGGAGGTGGGCCCAGGAGTGCTTTGTCACAAAAACAACTCCAGTTTATCGGCACTGGACTGATGCTCACAAGCGCTCGGCTATAAGGTGCACTGTGAGTTACAATTCAAATAAAGGTTATGAGGCAGACATGGGGTTAATGGAAGAGCTGCAGTATGTGGCTGACCTGTTACCATGATTTAAAGAACTGGTTGCCTGTTAAAAGGAAACTGTGACATTTTGTGTTGTGATCTATTATTTTACTCCAACAACAACTTATCTTGAAGAGGAAAACAATAATTTCATCCCAGTTAACAACTTGCTTCTAAATTAGACCAATTTGCTGCAGTGAGCAGCAACCTACTGGAATTGGATTCAATTAAGGTGTTACCTAAAGATGTTACAACACATGCTGGAGGTCATCACTTTGGAAACGTAGCTCCTACTCTGGCTAATGATACAAAATGATCTTCTTTTTATTTTACACACTGTTTTCTTTAACATCTCCTGTTCTCTCTACCCTCTCCTCTCTCCCTCACTGCACTCATTTTCTTTGGTTATATCTGAGGGATCAGAAGGTGCTGCAGATTTATGACTCCCTGGACTTGACCACTGACCAGTCTGATTCAGCAGATAATTGCTGAGTATGAACTGTTATCAACTGGACAACCAAGGTGATGTGATTTATTACCTAGATTTTCAGGTTAACTTCATCAGGCAAGCTGTCAGAGCAAGCAGGATCAAGAGGAGGAGAACAAGCAGAGAGGTGTTGAAATGGTGGGAATGTAAAATTAATCCCTGGCAGGGAGAGTTGTTCAGCTCTCAGTGGCTATAAAGCAATTAAATACATGGATAAATGCCAGATTGCATGGAAAAAAGTGTAAAAAGTGTACCAGCAAATAAAAGTGTTGTCTTCATGGTAAAGTATAAAAGAAGGCAAGTGAATAAATAAAATGATCCACTGAAACAGCACATTGTGACTGATGAATCCTTTTGTCATCTTGTATATGAGAGCGTGTTCCTTGTATAAGCAGCTGAAGTGAAAGTAATAAGAATACATTAATTTAGCTATGATTAAAAAATAGAAACAAAAAGATAATAACTTTTACAATCATTTGTTATCATTTAATAAGGAACAAATAGCTGTGAATTCACAAAGCATAATATTCATCAGTAAAACACAACATTGCACCAATGCTATGACCTATCTGTGTAAAATTAAATGCACTATAGGCACATTTATGTAATTGTACTGTACAGTGCCTGACATTACTTTTGTAATTTCTACTTTAACACTCGTTATTGTATTAAGTCCCAATCTTTTTTTTTATCTCATTTTCTTCATGTTAGCTGCATTTTACATTTTTTATGGTTGTCTAACATTACTCCTTTGAAATGTTCCTAATTCCTTTTGTTAGTTCCCCTTGTCCTCCTGTACCGACCTGCAATCTATCTTCTCTACTTATTGTTTTCTATCTTTCCTCCCCCTCTTTTTGTATGAATGTGATTTTTGTGTTTCACTGCTGGGTGTGTGGCACTTCTTCACTTCCCACCTTGGCACATCTGTTCATCATCATCATCCACTCCTCTGCAGCTGAAAGCCCCGGTGCAGTCAGATCATACTCCACACTAAGTGGTGGTGTCACTTCACTCACTAAGAATGGTTCAGAAAGAACTCGACTGCTAAAGATGGTTTACACTCCATCTTTCTCCTCCTAGAAATCACCCCCAGTATTCCTAAATGTTTCACCTGTTATGAATACCTGCCTACCTGCTCTCCAGAAATGCCCACCTTGCCACCACCTCTTTGTTGCTACATTAAACACTGTTAACTTCTTTATCTGCTTTAGTCTTTTTCTGAAAACCTTAACACCTTCAATGTTCATTTATTTTGAAATGGTTTTATGAACATTTAAGTGCACACTGTATTGCTTACAATTTTGCAAGTAATATAGAAAATTACAGAATGTGTTAAGGAGGTACAGTTTATGCTAAATAGACCTCACTTGTATCTAGGCTACTTGAACAAAGTATATTTAGGAAGGATAATCTGTTAATGCTCATTAAAATAAGAATTGCGAATTCTCTTAGAAAACATGGCCAATGTTTCACATAATGAGGTCTGCATGTGTGCAGACACAGCACAGCCGATCACCTGCTCAGTCTCAGTAATTTAGTTCTCTAAAAATTTTGGAGGTTGAGTGAAAATGATCTTTCAGCTGCTAAATTTAATTTTAGTCGTAGAGATGAAGCACAAGAAAACAGTGGATACGGTTTGTTTTATAAAACAGCCGAAAGCCAACATGTTTGTTCACGCCACTTAACAGAGGATTCTTATCAACAGAGCCCAGTATGACGTTAGATTTACAGCTAGGCTAATGTAAAAGACCAAGCTGTTCCATCTATAAAGGGTCAGGATCCAAGCTGTAATAATGTGATGCCAGTGAAGCCGTTGTCTTTGTATTCTTAATCTGACTGAATTAAGTTAAGCTGCTCTCTCTTGCAAGCTGTTTTTGTGTGTAACAGTAACAGTAGGCTATGCTAATGCTATGCTAGCTTACAAAGTAGTTGTAGTTTTTGTATCTTAGCAGCCATTTTTATTTCAAAGTATAGATTTTGGTTTGAGAACAAGAAGATATGTTTTTGCAGATTAGCAACTTGTGTTTGGAACTTCCACAAGAGCAAGCGGAGGAGTTGGTGCCAAAAACCTTCTAGAAATGAGCTTCACTACTTACCAGCCATCTTGAAACACCTGCAGACACTTACCTGGGCAGTTACTTTAAGTGTTATTTAAATTAACTTTATTTTATTTTAAGGGTTGAAGAAAAATAAAATTGCATTGATAGAATCACCAGTAAAAAGCTGGAAGCTATACTTCTATCTTTCCTGTTGCTGAAGTCTCCTATAAATTTCTAATTAATTATTCTTTGACTGCCACATCTTTTTCTTATGATATCTCTAGTGGTGCTTACAAGCACTGGGTTCTACTTGTGGAATCCAGGTGAGGGGCAGCCAATCAGACAAAAGGGGGCTTTTAGGAAGGGGCTTTAAAGAGACTATAATGGCTCATTCCAGACAGTTGATGAACTGAGGGGCTGCTGAAGGGTTGGGGGTGGCAGTATAAATAGATAAATATTCATTTGGAGCCTTATTTGTAGAAGGGAGCCCCCCCCAAAAAAAAAAAAAAAAAAAAATTAGATGGAAATGAGCAGTCCAAGTATGATTACTGTAATATAAGTATTTGGTTATAATTGAATTCAGATAGTTTGTAGATGTAAGTTTAAGAAAGTGGACAGTATAACAGCAGCATTATAGGCTGACATTATGTATGTTTATGCCTTTTTCTCAGTGTGTCTAAAAGAAACAAGGCCTAAAGGAACTGATGTTGTGTGGGCAGAAAATGACATCCACAGTCTTTTTTTCAAGGACACCCCAAGGTAACCGGGAGCTCCCACTCCTCTGTACATCACTGCTTCATTTGCCATAGGCCACGTCAGAGTGCTCTCTCACCATTATCCCTCTCCTTCCACTGTGACAACAGGCTCTTTAAAATGCCACCCACAAAGGCCAAAAGATGATTGCTGGAATGTGATTGGCTCTGCTGAGGCTGCCTGGTTGCTATGGAGCAGCTACATTTTCAAAAAGCTGGTTTTCATATATCTCAAGTGGATGTAGTGACGCCTATATGGCAAGACTGGTAGGTGATTTGTCATATGTCTCTGAAATTAGACGCAGATCAGATTAAAATTTAAAGAATTTTAATGATCGCTTGGAGGAAAATGGGTCACTTCAGCTGCAAATAGCCATACGATGACGCAAAGAAAAGTAAGGTTTTAATAGCAAACAGAGTCTATGCTCAAAGAACATACAGTTTTGACAATGCTGATATCAACACAGAGGGAAAGCAATGAAGCATTACAGGGGTGTTCAAACGTGCCTACAAAGAGATTATGATAGAGAAATATAATGTTTATAGATTAATTTCTATTTAAAAAGGTGCATAATTAAAGATTTTGAATATTTTTTTTTAGTGGTGGAAAACCTCAACAAATAATTCTCAAACTGTCTGCATGACTTAAAATCTTTCCATGGCTTTCTGCTAAAACAAAAAGCAAAGATATCAGAACTGAAGGTTCATTGTATCAAGTTTAAATGCAGTCTCTCACATCAATGTGGAGGAATTTTGGCCCGCTCTTCTTTGCAGGATTGTTTTAATTCAGCCACACTGGAGGGTTTAAGGTCCTGTTTAAGATCATGCCAAAGCATCTCAATCTGATTTAAGTCTTGACTTTGACTAGGCCCATCCAAAACCTTCATTTTGTTTTTATTAGGCATTCAGAGGTGGACTTGCTGGTGTGTTTCGGATCATTGTCCTGCTGCATAGCCCGGGTGAGCTTGAGCTTCACTGGATGAACTGATGGCCAGACATTGGATAACTTTCTTCCCTTAATAAATGAAATCATCATTTAAAAACTGCATTTTGTATTTATTCAGGTTATCTTTTTCTAATATTAAAATTTGTTTGATGATCAGAAACATGTAAGTGTGACAAATATGCAAAAAAGGAAGAAATCAGGAATGGGGCAAATATTTTTTCACAGCACTGTATATTGTGGGTCTTTAATTCATTTTGAGTCAGTGCTTCCTCATGTTACCCTTTGGGTATTCGAGTAAATAGTTTTAGTTTTGTGATCCGGTTCTTTTGGTTCATGTTTTGATTTTTATTAGTTAAAGTTTCAGTTCCCTCAGTGTTTTCTCTGTCTGTTCTTCCCAGTCTCATCTTTCCGTTGGTGCTTGTTCCACTCACTCTGCAGTTCTTCTTGTCTCTTTGTTTAGCATTTTCTTTTTTTTTATTTCCTGTTTTACTTCATAGTTTCCTTTCATGCCTTGTTAGTTTTACCTCGTACTTTGTGATTATCCTAATTATTTTCACCTGCATGTGGAGTGTCTTTTTCTCCTCATGTTTCTTGTTCCCAGTTAGCCCAGTGTGTATAAATAGCCCTGTCTTCCTCTCTGTCCTTCTCTGATCATTTGTCTGTTGTCCTTGTATGATCTGCTGCCAGTGTGTTTTGGTTATTCCCCATGCTCTTTTGGATTCCTGTTAAATGGACCTTTAGTTTGGATGATTTTATAAATAAAATTCTTGATCTCAATAGTTTCACTTAAAGGTTAATTATACCCAATCATCCCTCTCAGACACCTATTTTATTTTCTAACCCATCACCCTGACAGGGAACCAAAACCCCCAACCCCCACCAACCACTCTACAATTGCTAATAAACTACCTGACTACCTGTTAGTTTGCATGTGGGACCTCCCCCTTTCATTTGGGACCATTAGTTTTAACAAATATTTACCAAACAAGCAATCAGACATCTTTCAGTGCTGACTTTCTCTTAAACACTCTTCTTCTTCTCTCACCTCTTTTCACTCTCTATGTGTTTATACACCACTCTGCATTTAATCATGAGTTATTATTAATCTCTGGCTCTCTTCCACAGTGTGTCTTTTATCATGTCTTCCTCCCCTCACCCCCAACCTCTCAGATGGCTGCCCCTCACTGAGCCTGGTTCTGCTGGAGGTTTCTTCCTGTTAAAAGGGAGTTTTTCCTTCCCACTGTTGCCAAGTGCTTGCTCATAGGGGGTTGTTTGATTGTTGGGGTTTTCTCTGTATTATTGTAGGGTCTTTACCTTACAATATAAAGCACCTTGAGGTGACTGTTTTTGTGATTTGGTGCTATATAAATAAAATTAAATTGACTTTTTATGTCTGACAGTAAGGTTCTGAGACATTTATATACAACTAAATAGCAATCGAATATAAATTTTACTGGGAAATTTTGCAGCTGGGGTTTGTTTTTTTCAGTTTATTAATTTTACTAATTAATAAAGTATTTGGCAATGTGGATGGATATTCCATCCATGCATTCATTATCTTCCACTTATCCAGGTTTGGGTAAACCCAGACCTTCCTCTCCCCAGCCACCTCTTCCAGCTTATCCAGGGGAACACCGAGGTGTTCCCAGGCCAGCCAAAAGATATAATCTCTCCAGTTTGTCCTGGGTCTGCCCCGAGGCCTTCTCTTGGTAGGACATGCCCAGAACACCTCACCCAGGAGGCGCCCGGGAGGCATCCTAGTCAGATGCCTGAACCACCTCAACTGGCTCCTTTCGATGTGGAGGAGTAGTGGATCTACTCTGAGCCCCTCTCAACTGACTGAACTTCTTACCCTATCTCTAAGGGAGAGGCCAGCCACCTTACAAAGAAAGCTCATTTCTGCTGCTTGTGTCCGTGATCTCGTTCTTTCGAGAACTACCCAAAGCTCGTGACCATAGGTGAGGGTAGGGATGTAAACTGACCGGTAAATCGACAGCTTCACTTTTATACTCAGCTCTCTCTTCACCATGACAGACTGGTATAGCGTCCAAATCACTGCAGTCGTGGCCTCAATGTGTCTGTCAATCTCCTGCTCCCCTCTTCCCTTCCTCATCTAATAAGATTTTATTATTATTAATGTCCATTATCTATTCTGGTTATGTCTCACTCATAAATGAACCCTTTACAGAGTTTCAATGTCAACACAATGTTTGACTATTATCTTTTTCATTATTATCTGAGTTTGAACAACTCAGGTGTGCAAGAGCTCTACTACCATGGTCTTAAAGTTACTTAAAGATACTGAACATCTCAGTGAAATGTGCAGTGGTAATTTTTTCCAATAAAATAACCAGTCTTGCAGAACAATGTCCACTTGTAATTAGTCAAGCAATATTAAATGAAATATGGAATTCAGCTACAGTGGGCTGTGTTTGTTTGGTTTGCTTGATGTGAAAATTGTGTTTTGTAAACCCACCATCTACCCCAACCACCTCCTGACAGTTTCAGTGCTGTTCGTGAAGGAAGCATTTATTCAGAATAAGTCTCTGAATGTAACCCAGCCAGCTCTTAAATTACCATTTATATAAAAGTGAGGAAATAGTTTGTTTCCATATAAACTCTTTTTTTTTTCTCTAGACGACAGGGTTGTGTGAGAATGCAGGTAAGATTACTGTCAGCTTGGATGTACAAAAAATGCTGCTCTGACTGAAAAAATTTTCAAATCCAGTTGAACAAATGCTCTGCCATTTGTGACCTCACACCCACCTCTCTGTGTCCCTTAAAGACTAAAAAGAAGCTCAGTTTGTTGCCGTTTTTCTGTGGAGTGTAGAAAGACATGTTAACTGACTTTGACCTTGTTGCCAACATTGTCAGCACTGTAATAAAGCACTGCTGTGCTGTATCAAAAGTATCTTCACCAGCTGGAAATAATTAATCTTGACAAACTAAACTCCAGTTCTCGCTGCACTACACTCCTCTACCTTGTAAAATCCATTATACTTGTTGATTATCTTCTAATTAGAAAGTAAATGTTGCCTAAGACACTGAGGCGGTAAATATGGAGCGTGGTGCCATGCATGTGTAATTGATTTCCTGCTCTCAATTTCCAAAGGATAACAGTGAAGATGAATTATTCAGAGCGTCCTCACCTCTCAGTGGATGGCTGACCTTTAAGAAGGACTTTAGCCACGCTTGTTAGTACCTGACTGATAAACTCAGACCTTTCAAAGAACTCCGAAATTCACAGAGTGAAGTACGAAATATGAGAGATTATTTCTGAAGCCCGCTTGTCCGTTCTCGTCTTCGTGCATTCGCTTCGGCAGGATGCGGAAAACTCAATTTGCTGTGAAAATCTGCACCACCATGAGAGACATATCACATTAGATCGGACTGATTGTAAACTTTTCACATGGATGCAAACTGAGGCAAATGAAATGAATTTATCATCTTGGTTCCGCCACGAGATTCACACCAGCCGAATGAAGTGGTGCTGTCATTTGCATTTAGGCCTTTGAACATCGATTCAGTCAGAGAAAGCAAACCACCTGAGGAGATGAAGAAGGCTGAAGAAACTTGCTTGTGAACACTACCTATTAAGTTGGACTCATTTTTTTATTTTTACATTGAATAAACTATTTTTTATCCCTTAAAATCCCCAGCTTTGTCAATATGGGTTTTATTGTTCAGCAGTTCCTCCAATACTGCACTCTCTAACACTAGGCAGAAGAAGAAAAAGAAGCTAAAGTGAGTGTCTCTAGATAGCTTGAACTGCAATATTCCCACCATCAGTCTGAAAGAGAATAAAACATTTGCCCACTACACATGGTTTCCCTCCCAAGTGAAATTCCCAGACTGCTGACTGTATAAAATTCAACAACACTATCTTCTTTTCATGCATTTTTGAGGAGAGCAAAGGGATCCGAAGGCTAGCGTCACTTTGATCGTTCACTGGTTGGTTTGTTTGTTTGCTTTTCTGAAGCCTGGCTTTCTATTTTTTTCCCTCTTTTTACGTTGAATTGATAAACCATCTGCTCCAGTGACAGTTCAGAGCAGAGTGTCATCAACTGCGGCGCTCCGATTCATGCAGATGCTGCTGTCAGACTGCCAGCCGGAAAACCAGAGACACGTTGTACTGGAAATGGTGTGTGTGTGTGTATGTGTGTGTGTATGTGTGTGTGTATGTGTGTGTGTAGGGGTGTTTGCTACAGAACAGCATCTGGCATTCTGTACACTTCTTATATTACCATTTATCTATAAGACTAAATGCACACTTCACTAGCTGTGTCCCCAATTCAGAGGCTACATCCTCCGAAGGCTGATTACGTCACAGTGAGGCGACAAAGGCTGCCCCATTTCGAAGGTTCCCCCAAATGCAGCCCACAAATGCAATTCAAAGGACACATTGGTATCCTCTGAGGCCCACCTTATCCCAAGATTCATTGCACGGCCCAGCTAACTGGATTTTTCTTTCTTACAAAAAATGGCGGCAGTGGCAGAAGCAGCAGAGGGTTATACTTTTAAACATAAGTTAAATACATAAATATAAGTGTACTGTACTTCACACACCAGTTCTGCTTTTTTCAGTAAAAGTTGTGTATTTTAACAATTTTAGAGGTTTTATGCAAAATTGCTGTCTTTTTAGATTACATGCATACACACAATTGAACCCAGGCTGTGGACCATTCTTGCTTCTCCACACAGCCGATCAAAGTCAAAGCCCTGTCCAAACATCAAGCAGCATACACAGCTAAATTCACTTTAAACTTTTGCTAATTAACCTGCTTTTCTTTGGTAGTATTAAGCAAAACTTACACCAGTGTGCCTTTTTGTTTTAGGGAACAAGGAGCAGACTGTTCATTCATTCAGCTGAGGGGAAAGGACCACTTTTTTACTGGGGCCAAGAATTTGGAGGTACAGCAATACTATGCAGTTTGTCATCTCTCTTATGGATAGAGTTTAAGGAGTCGTCGTCCAGGATATAGGGCAGATGATAGGCATGATAATAGGGCAGCCAGTAGGTGAGGCAGTACTGTTCTTTCCAGTAGTCCTGTCAGCAAGTTTTCTTTTCATTTTTTAACCCCAAATAAGGCATCAAGGTAAATCTTTCTGTGGATGCTGTCCAGGGATTAACATGGATGACGTGTTTCCCTCTTCTCTTATTTTCTGTCTGTGATTAGGACATTTCTGGAGAAGATAAGCCTGCAG